>JAENPR010001048.1:0-228165 GCA_018135685.1 Themeda triandra
CTGGTCGAACTCCATGTCACTGAACACGAAGACGGTCCTGATCATCTTCTCCTTGGGCAGCTGACCGTCCACCGCCGTGCGTAGGATGCGGTCGAAGACCGCCTGGAAGTTGGTGTTCACGTTCCACTGCATGCGCTTGATGAAGCTCATCTTCTGGACGAGGGTCTTGCCCTCAATCTTGTGGATCTGGGGTGTCATGCTGAACGTGATCACCCTGCCCGCCCATGGCTTCTCGCTGAGCTCAGAGATGAGAAGACCCAGCGCCACGCACACCTCCATCGGCGTGCCGTCCATGCTCCCGGAAACGTCGCAGACGGCGATGCAGTTGCTCAGGGACCCCTTCTTGCGGAGGTCCTCCACCATGCGGCGCCACTGCAGCTCCGACACGTCGTCGGCCTCGCCACGAAACGCGGCGGCGGCGATCTCGTGAGGCAGGAGCGCGCCAGCCGCGATCTTGGCCTTGCCAGCCTCAACGTCCTCGAGGTACTTGTCGAAGCGCGCTTCGTCGTGCTTCTTGAACAGGCCTTGTAGTGCCTCATGGCCACCTCGACGCCACGCGGGTGTAGGGCAGCTTCGACCACCGCTGGGCGCTCATGTACACCTCCGGGAGCTCCAGGACCTTCCGCAACGGCACGAGCACTGCGAGTGGAGACGGTGGAGCACTCTGTAGGCGTAGTGCTCCTCGTCCAGGTCAGAGTAGTCGGGGCTGGAGTCGCGCGGAAGAGGCGGCGCGCGATGGCCTCATTGCAGCGAGGTCCGGTCGAACGACGAGCCTGGCGTGGGGCACCACTATGGCGAGCCCGACCTTCGTCTTCCTGCCACCGGGTGCTAGCTGCTCGAGGTCGGAGGCGAGGAGGTCGGCGAAGAACTGGGCGACGCAGTCGAAGAGGAAGCGGTAGGCGCCATTGCCGTAGTACGTCTCCAGCGATTGCACGGCGAGCTTGGCCACCTTCCGCACCTCCTTCGTCATGGGGATCTCCTTCGCGGCCGCCGCCACATCCATCGCCTCGGGTTTGTTCTCCACAGCCTTCTCCTCTGTCTCCATAGGCGCTGCCGCGGCAGGAACCACGGCTCTCGATGACTCGCTGCTTTCGCCGTGCGCGCTTCTTCCCAGCCAACCTGGCGGCGCGGACCTCGGCGACCTTGCGCCTGATCTTCTGGGTTTCCGCCTTGGCCTTGTAGTCCTTGCGCGTGTCGGCGCCGTGGATGAGGCGGTAGAGCAGCTCGGGGAAGTCCTTGAGGTTAGCCGAACTCGGCGAGCGCGGGGAGGTTGCAGGCGAGTTGTCTTGGGGTGGCGCTCGTGCATCCAGAGCGCGGCGGCGTAGAAGCCCTCCTGTCGGACTTGCCCGTGCCGCGCACGCCGCGGAGGTTGGCGACGAGCTTGAGCGCGGTGAGCGGGTCGTGCGCCCACGCGAGGGTGACGAGCTCGCGCACGCGCTGCGCCGAAGTGTCGGGGACGACCTGGAAGAAGAGGTCCAGGCAGGGTTGCCGGAACCCGCGTAGGTGGCCGAGTTGTTCTCCGTCCGCGCCATGCGGTGCCCGTTGCCGGCGTCAGAACCGGCTGGAGGGTCCTCGTTGTTGAAGCAGACGTCGAGGAGGTCGAGGAACGGGTGCGAAGCGGGGGCCTCCCGGCGGCGCGGCGGGCGGTGGCGGCGGGCGCGCCCCGCGGATCACGGGAGGGCCGAGGAGGACGGCGGCCATGGCGTGAACACGATCCGATCTACTAGTGGGGAAGAAGCTAGCAAACGAAGGCGACGAGATTTTGGGGGTCTCGACTCGATCGATTCGAGAGGATTTGGGCGTCTCGAAATCGATCGCTCTGCTATATAGAACCGGACGGCGGCGGCGGCGCGTTTCCTTGCGCCGTACGATGTGGCCCACCAGGACCCGTAGGCGCAACTCCTGTTGGGTAGCGTGCATCGTGGCCGTTGATTCAACCGACGTAAGAATCAGAGGGTTCGGATTCATTACCTCGCGGCACACGCCAGCTATCGATTAGGAAACCGCCACCGCCTTCGTTTTTTTTTTTTTTTTTTTTTTTTTTGCTAACACTAGCAAAAATGCCCGTCATTGCAACGGGAGAAAAAAAATCTTATACAATTGAGATGTAGAAAGAACTTGAGGTAAAAAATATTGATAAATGTAGATCCTAGGTGCATACTTAAATTTCGAGATAAATTAACAATGTATACCAATCATATTACTTTTTTATAAACTAATAATGTATACTCATCATATTACCTTTTTATATCACTTAAAGTTCTTAAATAAATATTTTAATTTAATATGATACTATAATCACCAAAAATTAATTAGAAATGTGGCTTTAACTATTATTACCTTTTTATATCACTTAAAGTTCTTAAATAAATATTTTAATTTAATACGATACTATAATCACCAAAAATTAATTAGAAATGTGGCTTTAACTGTTAACTTATTTTGATCTAAAATTGGAAAACAAACGGGTCCTTTATGATCTTTCGGTCAGCTAAATGAGCGTAGGAGCCTTAAACCCGGATACCTGGGCTAGGCTGTGCACCCGCGCTGCCGTAGTAGTCCTGCCTTGCGTCAATCTAAGCCATCTAATCTCATCCAATGGTTGAGGATGTGTCAGCAAGGAACAAAACTACCATCTCCCTATTTTTTTTTTAAATAAGATAGGGCTACGTGTTGAATGGGTGCTCTGAGTAATTCATACACAAATTGTTGTTTTTGTGGCGCATCTTGCGCTCAAAACTCTTCGGCTACTTTAAAAGTGTTCTTTGGCCTGCTCCTAGCTTCTTGCATCGATGCTGACTATAGTGAATCTATTTGAGCGATGAAACTTCTGTTGGAAATAAAAATGGCACTCCCAGCAAGTGCACCTCCACAAAACACGTTGGAATGCAGGATCTATAGAATAGGAATAAGATTTGAGAAAATATAGAAACAGAAAAGGTAAACCAACGCATTAATATATAGTAGCGGATTACCAAAGATTTTACTTCATATGGTATTTGGGCCGGCCCACCTATTGATAGCCGCAACGAAGCCGCTCGGATGTAGAGTTGCTTCGCATGCCTAGGTGTCCGTACATGATGCGTTGTGTTAATTCTTTTCCGTTACTTTCTTCTAAACAAATTCTTTTGCGTTACTTTCTTTCTTCTTTCACGGACTACACTTTTGACCGAGGGCCGGTATAAGTGGCGGACAGAAAAAATTAATATAGAGTGGCAGACTGAAATTTTGTGATTTGAAATTTTGATGATTTATTAATAGGTATAGATATAGAATTGATGCGGAAAAAGATACTTGAGGGCGTCATGTGAAAATAGAGTGAAGTGATTTATAACAAACCATTGATATAGCGAAGTCGAAACCACAAAACAATGCTTTTTCTAACAACATTTTTTTTAGAAGCCAGAACCAGACAAAAAGAGCTTATAGCCTTAAAATGTCTGATTGTGTTGGGTTTGTTGGGTGTGGTGTGGTGGGATCCGGACTCCATGGCGGTAATGCACTGTTAGGAGAACTAGGTAGAAAAATAACTCCCCATCAGGTCCTTAAAATTTGATTAGCTTGGATACATTTGTCACCGGCTTTGACACTATAATGGTATAATAAATTAGCTTGGATACATTTTTCACCGGCTTTGACACTATAATGATATAATAAATTCATAAATTATTGGATTTGTTAGGAAAATGGGTTTTAAAACTTATATTTTATTTGTTTGTTTTTGAAAAATTCAATCGAGCCAACTTGATTGATAATAAGAGGAAGGAGTAAAACATTCGAATTTACATACAAGAGTTCGCTCTCCAGCTTGGTCTAGGTTGTGTGGGGCTTACATACATTATATACATAGTTGATTACTCGCTAATTGACCGAACAACCACGAGGGGCCTAAGGCCGCCCACAACGTTGTGCTTGAGTAGTGCTAAAAAGAGGAGAGAGAGCATTTGGCTTCACTTCATACTTTGTGGCGGTAATGCTTGAGTAGTGCCAATCTTGAAGCGATGCCACAAAAATTGGGAGCGCATAAAGTAGTTGTGCCGGTGCTCCAAACAATAAACAACTGCGGCTATGCCTCCGCGTGAGAGAACGACCAGTACGATGTTGTTGTTGTGGCACTGCAAAACACTGTGCTACTTTTTTCCATTGGCATCACTCCTACACATTGCAGCCAAAACACAACCAAGCACCACTGACACTCTCCGGACAGCGACTTGCAGCAGCCAAAACAGCATTAATAGGCACCTCTCTTTGTGGAGAACCTAAGAGCCTTGTATCCTGCTAGGACCTTTGATGTGCGAGGAGGACGGGGCGCGAGATGTGTCCTTGACCTCTCCGGACACGACTTGCTTTGTCTTCCAGCATTCCCTAAAAATAACCACATTACATCGGTTCTAAACGTTCCATAAGGTCAGTTCACCAGAGTGTGACCCTTCCGTCCCCCTGCTCCCAATGTCTAAGTGAATCAATCTTCTAAGTCATGCTTGATTTTATCAGTTCGTTAAATTTAAAACTCTTGCATATACTAAAATTTTATCTTAATGAGGTGGTTTCTTCTTGACACATTTTCTCTCCGTATATACTACCAAAAATCTTCAGAATCTTACACGACACAACAAATGAGACCATCATTTTAGCGATGTATACCTGCCCGGTATGGTTGGCTAAATTTGTTTTTTACCGTGCTCCGGTGGTCCGGTTCTCTCGTGGCAGCTCAAGTGCAAGCTTGACAATGGTACCGGCCGGTACGGTCAACGCATACATTCCCAATCAAATTCCGTTGTCTAACTGGAACATGAACGCGGAAGTGAAGAACAGGTAGTCGATCTGGCGTACCGACTAACTGGGCTGGGGCAAGCACCAAACAGCCTGCAGATTTCGCCGCCCGTTATTAAGGTCAAGAAAGACCCTCTTTTTTCCATCCAAGATTGCGTAAAAACATCCCGGTGCAAATGAATGACACAAAGGCCAAGATCCCATGGTCTCATACACCCCGCTGTCGGCGGCGTTTCAATCGAGAGTTCACGCGGCAGGTTTTGTTTGCCCGATCATTTGGACACGTACTGCAGACAGCTTTTGAACTTTCATTCACAGTCGGCAGCGGAGACACCGAGGCTATATTACTCTTTTTATGTTTGGTCTTGGTATAGCTCTTTTTTTATGTCACCTTCTCCACTCGTGCTGAAACAACCATGTCCATGATTGAGGCTTCGTCGTCGTCGCCTCTACTGCAGTAGCCAGCAGTGGATGAACAGCTGCAAAGCCCAACCCGTACGAAATTAAGGAGGGCGTGCTTTTTTTTTTTTTTTTTTTGCGTTTCTTTTGATCACCACCCAAACAACATATTTATACTGTGGTATATATATACTGGTACACGGTGCACGCAGATTTTCGGGTGCGAAATGCAACGCCGGCCAGCGTTGAACTCGAGCTTAAATTAAGCCGCCGCGACGATCGCGACGCCAGCAGCAACCCTGCTGCGACTGCGAGCCGCCGCCGTCCTGGCGGACGGCCCCACGGCGCAGCTCTTGCTGCGCGGCCCCATGAGCGCCTGCGCCCTCTCCGCCTCGTCCAGCCCGAACTCGCACGGGCTGTCCTCGTCGATCCGGCCGATGGCCACGCTCTGGCTCCGCGGCCCGACTCTGGGCGCGCCGGCGGCGCGGGTGGCCTGCAGCCTGATGAGCTCCCGCACGTCCTCGTCGGTGCCGCCGCCCGCCGCCGAGCGGTAGAACCCGTGGCTCTGGCACCGCGGCATCGCCACCAGCCCCACGGGGCCTCCCCGGCCGCCGCCCCCGCGCACGCCGCCATCCGGCTCACGTACAGGTCCCGCGCGCACCAGCACGCGGAACGGCGCGCGCACGCACCGCCCTAGGATCGCCAGCGCGCGCATCGTCGGTCCCCTGCTCGCTGCAGCCGCCGCCGCCGCCGCCGTCGTTGCCGCCGCCGCCGCTGCCATGGTTCGGTCGATCTGCTGGTGGCCTTGATCGGGAATCAATCAAGCGTACGTACGCAGGTTGTTGCTTCTTGCTCTCTTGCACCGTTGCACGTCGTACACGTAAACGTAGCTGTGCTCTTGGGAGCGACGTGTGCCGGGCAGTTTGAAGTGGTGCACACGGCCGGTACTCCAGTGTCCAGCTAGCTGGGGGCTTTGATGAATCTTATAGGTGGTCAGGTGGAGAAGATGCGACTCGTTCTACGTTGAGTGGCTTTGCCTGGATGGCTGCGGAATTGCTAGGGAGTACGTGTGTTCTGACCGGATGCCCGTCTCGTTCTCGCTGGTTGTGCGCGTGACTGAACTCACAAGGCTGGAACGGGATGTGGTTGTTTTTTTAATCAAATCATGAGGAACGGCATGATGTTGCCTTGAGGCCTTGAGGGTGAGGGGTCTTTGGTTTGGCCTGTTCAAGTCAGACGGGCGGGCAGGCGTTGCTTGTGTGGACTCTTGAAGTCGCACCAGATCGACGGGCGGACGGGGTCAGTCGTCGATCGACCTGAGGATCGAGGAGGAATCATCAAGCTATACGGATTTCTTTATGCTAGCTAAGCATGAGTTGAGGTCAACGGGCACGGATTTAATGATTTTCCCCAGTTATTATAACAAATGCAAGCAACATCTTGTGGTGTACGGTGCAAATGTACTGTGCCGTACGTGTACAGATACAACTTATACAAGATAAGGTTGCGGCCATGTGGGTGCAATGCCAAGTTCCTGGAGAACGTAGCAGTCACGTCAAGCATTTCAGCGAGCAGAATTACCATTCAAGTTGGCTATTTAAAGCCACATTTAATCAAGATTTAGAACAAAAAAAAGTTGTACTTTCTCCATTCTAATTTATAAGATGTTTGACTTTTTAACACCATCTTTGATCATTTATCTTATTCAAAAATTTGTTCAGAATACTATTTTTCTAACATGGCTTCCTTTATTAATAAAAATTTCTTCAATAATGACTTAAATTTGACTGTTTTTTATAATTTTTTTTTTTTAAATAAGGCGAGTGAAACTTAGGTTGAAAAAGTCAAACGCGCTTATAAATTGGAATGAATTAAGTACGTGCGAACCTAATGCGGCAGAATATGAGTACGGTATAAATGAGCGACATCCATCCATTCCTGTCTCATAGAACAAAGATTTTTTTCTCACTTGTTGTAAAAAAATCTTGAAACAAAATAAAAATCCTTTTTAGGGGATCCAAACTTTGTACATATACAGGTTTCCGTTTAGGCCCTTGGGAAGCCTATGATGTGTAATTACCAGATGAAGCCCATATACGATAGCCCAGAACAGAGGTTAGCCGTAGCGGCCCAGTCCGACAATGGTTGGGCCTGATAATGGATCAGGATACGGCCCTAACCCCCACTCTGATCCTAAATTAGGAATTCCCCTAAATTATCACTGACTTAGTCCAATCCCACTCCAGCCCTAATTAATACGATGATTCACTGTTGAAAAGACTAATATGATCGTTTAAAAAAAATAATATGATGATTCAGTTTAATCCAGTCCGATCCATAAGGCCATAACATCCTAAACTGTTGCAACGGTCCAACCCCTGTACGAGCTCAAGGGCCGGTCGCACACAGCAATCCAAATCAGGTGCTGCCACTGAGTACGTGCTGCCAAATGCTCAAGGGACTTCGGAAGCAATTGGCAACGTATGTTACCTAAGTCTTCCATCAACAAGCAAGCAAGCATACACTAAACGAATAATGGGAGTAGTTAATAAATGTATTAAAATACTTTAAATTACACCCACCATTTCTTTACCGCTTACAATTTTTTGATTTCTATATTAAAAAATGTCTAATTCAAATGTCTTCATTTTGGTGCACCCAATTGTGATGTATTCTTGCATATTGTAGGTAGAGCACCAGATTATGTCAAGCATTCCTGGCATATTCAGATCACATATGAACAATGTTAAACTGAAGTAATTATCTCAAGATCGAGCACGGGATAATGAAGACGAGTAGTAGAGTAGGTGTGGAGAAGTGATATGCATGCAGACTACAATCACCATTTAGAATCAAATGTGCAGATTAGTTAGCACAGAGATCAATTGATATCAGCTTGATACTGATAAAACTCTACAACCACTCAGCATCAACTAAAAGTAACTTAAAAACAACTAAAGGACTACACATACAAACACTGGCTAGCCAGATGGCATCAAAGTAGGTGAACAGATAGTATGCTACTAATAACCTTGAAAAAAATTATAAAATGCACAAGGTTTTGAAGACATCAAACCTAATCATATTATTTTGTAATAAATAACATCGGCTATCTAGAGAATTGGGCAGAACTAGAACACCGGACACTTCTTCTCTACCATAAGAATTACCAAACGGAATCGTTCACCGACACTTTAACCTCGCCTCGGTGAAACACCGCTCGGTTTCACCTCGCCTACCGGCTCCCGCACGATAGGTGGGCCCGGCGCTCCCATCCCACGATTCGTCCGTCCGAGGCGGCGAGGCCTGACTGTTTCGCATCCACTCCCTATCATTGTTCGTCGGTAGCCGCTCCCACATCGTCGTCCACACCCGCCAGATCGAGTCTTGTGCTATCCTCGTCGTTGCGGGCAGTCCTCACCGTCACGCGTGCCTCGGCCGCCGTCATCACCCCAAGCGCGGGGCTGTCGTCCTCGTCCGCCACCCCCGTCGTCGCCCTCATCCGCCAGGGTCCAACACAGTCCTGCACAGAGCCACCGAAGACGGGGAGATGCCGCTCATCGCCGCCACGACTGTTTGGTCGAGATCCACAAACTCCATTCTCCTTCACTCAACTAGCCCTCGCGAGACCTCGCCCTCACCCTCGCACCGTCGTCACCAGCCGTGTCCACACCGACAGCACTGCCGCGCCTCATCGTCCTCACGCCATGGTCGAGCTCGCCCGTCCACCCCCCCATGCATCTGCGACGGAGGGAAGCCACGACATTGGCCGGGGGCCACTGTGCGGGTGAACGAGCGCGACGGCGTGCTGCGAAGCCGTTGGTGCCACACATGTAGTTCACCCCTTTCTTTTTGATCCACAGATAAAATGCAGGAGCCCAACGGGTTGTGTTGCTGCAACTCTTTCCTTCTCGCATATGAATGGTAGATGGAAGTGGTCATGAAAGAAAAATGAAGTTAGAGTGCCTCAGGGTGAACAAAGTTTTGGAGGACCACCCATGGAGCAAAACAGGGAAGCAAGGAGTGCGTACTCTACTCTTTTATCTCCAATGCAAGGGTCATTATAAACAATTCAAAATGACTTGAGGCAATACAACATTTTAAGCTGTGATACAGTTTCTTGCTTACTGAAACAATGGGATTTTCTTTCCTGTGCTCACAAGTTCAAAAAATAGAGGTTTGAACAGTTCATAGCATTTTCTTTGCCTTAATATTAGTTGTTTTCAAGGTTAGTGTGACCTGTATATATATTTTCCCAGTTTTGATGCTATAGGGAAGACCCATTTGTATCCTACAGGGATGACTTTTGGAGGTGTTGGAACTGCAGGCCCAAACACTCCTCTTTGACAAAGCGAGCGCAATTCTGCCTCAATTGTTGCTTTCCATTTGTCCCAATCAGAGCGCTTTCGGCACTCTATTATGGACTTGGCATGAGGCGGTGAGAGAGTTGCGGGGTTCGGGGAGACAATCCCCAATGACATAGCCCATGACCGTGATCTGAAGATCACAAGTCGGTCATGAAGACTGATGCATGCATCAACTGTTGTACTCTTTTTCCCTTGATGAGTTTTTTTTTCCACGGGGTTTTCTCATGCAAGGTTTTCAACGAGGCAACGGGTGCAACATAAGTGATGCCTGTGATGTACTCTTTTTTCCTACCCTTTTTTTCCACTGGTTTTTGGGGAGAGTTTTTGATGAGGCATGCACATGGCAATAATTTGGCCAAGGGTGAGTGTTATGAAATAAACTAAATGTGGCCAAATTATAAGAAGAGGAGGAGATATTTTCTAGTGCACGAATCTCAAAGTAGTGTGAATCTCAAAGCATGATATTTATGGACTACAATAATTGGAGATTTCCTAGTCTACTGTAGTGATCCCTATCCAGGGATTCACCTCCCCTATAAATAGAGGGTCACTTTCATGTACATGTAACAGCAGTAAAAGGCAATAAGAAATACAGTGCAGTTCCTCCTCCACCTCCCTATCTCCTGTGTTCATCTCTAGTGTTCATGTGTGAATGTGTGCTTGACGAAGAAAGATCTCTTACAAGTGTGACCTGCATATACATTTTCCCAGTTTTGATGCTACATATTTAAGTTCGACAATGTTGCTAACCGCATCCTTTGCAGAGACTTTGTATGCGATAATCATTTGTACTAGGAGGATTCCCGCGCGTTGCGCCGGGCATGAAAGATAAATAAAAAGTGAAATACATCTTGTATGGCAAGATAAATTGCTAGTGGAAAATGATAGTGGATTGGTGAGGTGGACATATTGCATTAAAAGAAATAGATAGTGGGTTTTATAGTGGATCTTTGAGGTGGACGCTTTGCATGTCTAGAGAAATAGATAGTGGGGTTTGTTTATATAAGAGTTATAGATTAGTTAGTGGATACCAACAGATTAGTTAATATTTTCTTTGGAAGATATCTAATGTAGGCAAAAATTAAAATAATCTGAAGTGCTTTGACGTTTTCTCAAATGAAGTTTTCCTTTTCTATGTCACTTACTTGTTAGGCAATTGCTAGGGGTGAAAAAATAAAGGTTTAATTGAGGCATGCTTTCTATTCAAATCATTTGGATGCAGTAAAAATATGGACCCCAAAAAAATACAGTTGCTAGAAATACTTTTTGACACAAGGTAATTATTCTTAACTTTAAAAAACTGTTATGAATGACCTAAACTATAATAAACAACTCTTTTTTTAACTTGATTTTTTTAATGTGGTTTTATATCCTTTCAGGCATGCTCATAATTGGTAATAGTGAGACAGGAAACTGAATCATGATTTAAGTAGTGGCTGGTTTATTAATTGCTTAGCTTCATGAGCAGTTTATATGTTTGAGAATGCACTACTCCTCTGTCAACACAAATATGATTCTGAAGAAGTTCACTTATCAGCTCCAATTTAATAATTTTATCATGTGCCTCAAATAAGATTTCTCAGATGTATGTTACCATTTTTTGTGTTTATTTTGGAAAAGCTATAGGAGTTACTACTCATGGTCTCCTCTCTTAGTTCAAAGTGACATTTGCTTGTTTTAGGAATGGCAACTGCGTGTATCGTCTTTATTTTCTTTAATAATCTGCCTCTAATACCAAAAGTATCTGTGGTTCTTCACACATTGAGATGAACCAATTAGAAAATTGTTGTTGCTTTTGGTGTTTGAGTTCCTAGCTGCTAGATTTGCAAAGTTCAGATATTGCTTAGCTTCATGGCAACTGTGGTTAGTTCTAGATGTGTTGTTTTGTGAATACAAATACTTTGTGGTTAGTTCTAGATGTGTTGTTTTGTGAATACAAATACTTTGTATCAAAAAAATGTAGGAGGAATTTACAGTAAGATGCTGTTGTAATGTTTAGCATAGGAGAAATCAATTATACTAGCAGTCATCTTTGTATTTCATACAACAAAAGTAAAATTGCAAGCAGATCAAGATCTCTGTCTGAAACGTCATATGAAGCTACTAGAGAGAATAGCATTTATTCAGAATGTCCTTACATACTTAGTGGGTCATATTAGCATTTTTCAGGAAGATGTTCCTGCCATCAAGAGACCATTTTGAAAAGCTGAACATTTTTCTGAAAGTTTGAAATTGCATACTAGGGAGGGAGCGTTTGTTGCTACAGCAGTGTATCAAATTGTCATTAATAATATACTATAATCTTTGTTTCATTTTGATTCTTTGGATCTTAATTAAAAGAAAAAAGTTAGATCTTAACATATCAATAAAGTTTTTGTCAGTCTGTAAGAAAGACAACCATCCGTTCTTAGTAGTAGGAATTTATTACCAGTGATGTATTGTTGTCCAACGAGAGAGAAGACAAATAAATAATAAATGGTCTCAATCATGTGGATGCTATTTTGACAATTGGAGTCTCGGTCCGATATGTGGTAGATAGTATGGGACTTGTTTTTTTTTTTTTTTTTTGACAAGGAACCCGGATTCCATTAACAGCATGAAGCTGAAAGAACCATTACATTGTTAATGGTTACATTTTGGAGCGCCACTAAGAGTGGGCACTCATGAACATGAGCTGCACTAATACAAGCAGCATTCAAATGAACATCATTTGCCTGGAAGGCGACAAAGGCCTGTCTAGCAAGAGTGTCTGCCATTTGATTGTGTCTTCGCTTGATCTTCCTGATGGCAATGTGTGAATCTTGCACTGAAGAAGATATGATTTGAGTGAATGGCTTGCATCTCCAGTCAGGAGGGTGAGCAAGGTCAGTTCCATTGATGAAGTGGACCAACTGTTGATTATCTGAGAGGACTGTAGTGCTTTGGAGATGCATGGCATTGAGCAAACTAGTTGCTAATGCCATGGCTGCTGTTTCAGCCATCAGCACAGAGGAAGTGTCCTTCATGATTGCCTTGACGAAGATGCTCAATGGTGGAGAGATTTGTGTGTCAACGATGAAGACTCCAAGACCTGCATCTCTCGGATGATATCCTGGCTGATCTGGTGGAGTGGATGCATCGATGTAGCACCTGGCTGTTTGCAGCATCACCGGGTTGGAGACCAAAAATCTATCCATTGTGCCTTGATTAGAAGGACCTGCAGCAGTGGATTGCATGGCTTCGGTGGCCAAAGAGCCCGTGGCTCCTGGTTGGCGCAATGCCTCTCCTGGAGAGGTGGTTGCCTGATGATGGCGATCAAATGAGCCTGCAATTAAAGAATTCATACCTATGCCTTGGACTGTAGTGGAGTCCCTGGTTTCTTGTTGGCGCAATGCCTCTCCTGGAGAGGTAGTTGCCTGGTGTTGGTGATCAAGTGAGTCTGCAATAAAAATGTTCATACCTGTACCTTGGACTGTAGTAGAGATGTCCTGGCCTGTGATTTGCGAATGAGTTGTTGCGGCATGTGTGTGAACATTGGTTGTGACAGCTTGTTGACCAAGTGCTTCCAGTGGGTGTTCATGTGGGCATTTGCGGCTTGATGTACCTGTAGCGTAGGGTCGAGATGTACTAGAGGGGGGGTGAATAGTCCTTACTAAAAACTTACGCACCGGCTAACCGAAACAAATGCGGAATTAAAACTATCGGTCTAGCCAAGACTAACCCCCACTAACTAAAACTCTAGTAGCACCTTGTAAAAGATCCTAAACAAGAAGCAAGGTACTAAATAAGCTAGTGCTCACCTAAACAATTCTAGCTTGCAAGGTCACACAAACCTAAGCAACTAGTACTTTGCCACACCGGGGAGCACCTACACGATTCTAAAGAGCATGAGCACAAAGCCAAACCTAAGCTCACTAGATGCTCAAGGACAAGGCTACACAAGCCGAACCCAAGAGCGCAATTTACTTAACAACACAAGCTAAGCAAAACACTTACTCTACTTCTAGCTACACAAGCAAGAAGGTGCTCAACTAACTACACAAGCAAAAGAGCACAAGAGCCACTACTCAAGCTAAGCAAGAATGTAACAAATGTAAATACAAGCTTGAGCTAGAGGGGATGCAAACCACCGCGAAGAGTGGACACACGAAGTCGCGGCGGTGGCGAATCACCGGGCGTAGAGACCAACCACCTGCAAACAAGCTCAAGGGAGGTCGAAGCCTCACACACAAGAACAAGGAGGTCGAAGCCTCGGCAATCACAAATCGACACACGATTTTTCCCCTGGTTCACTTGGTCGCCACCAAACTACGTCCAGTTGTGGCGATACACCGACTTGGTGATGAGATGGCCGCTCAAGTTGGCTCATCGCCAACAACCCCTCCGGAGCCCCAACTCCAATCAACACAAGAACGGGATCCTCCAAGCCACACTCAACTAGAGTAGCCAATTCGCGCACCCGCGGGGAAGGCTCAAGAACCCCTCACAAATCCTCCTTCGGAGCACCGCACAATCTCCATGCGGTGCTTCAACGAAGTCTCTTGCCACCAAGCCGTCTAGGAGGTGGCGACCTCCAAGAGTAACAAGCACACCGGCTTGCAACACGATAACCTAGTGCCACTTGATGCAAATCTCTCAATGCAACGCACTAGAATCGATCTCTAACTCAAGTGGATGAACACTCTCAAGCATGGATGAGTTAGAGGGCTCCCAAGCACCACAACACAAGCCACTAAGGCCCTAGTGTGCTCAGCAACCAGCCATGGCCGAGCAAGGCAAGTATTTATAGGCCAAAGGGCCAAACTAGCCGTTGCCCCCACACTGGAACAAAACAGACGTGCCGGACGCGTCTGGCCTTCACCGCCGGACGCTCCAAGCCGCGTCCGGCGCTCCACCAAGCGCCACGTGTCCCGACCATTCAAAGCCGACCGTTGAAGCCCCAACGGCTAGCAGCCGATCGCGCGAAGAAACCCTGCGCAACACGCGCCGGACGCTCAACAGTGTTTGCACCGCGTCCGCCGCCTGCGTCCGCAGCGCGTCTGGCGACCCTGCTCGCGTGACACTCGGCACCAGAAGTTTCTGGTCCGAGTCCGGCGCGCGCCGGACGCGTCTCCCCGGCATCCGACGCCTACAGCAGCGCCCGGCCGACCAGCCCGAAGCAGGCCACCACGCGCCCGGCCGACCAGCCCGCCGTGAACGCCAACTTCTCCAACAAATTGCATCCGACGCAATAGAAAATATGCCTCCAATTTTCCTGAAAGCGCCGAATCCCGCCTCGCAAGCTCGGCGGGAGGGAGAGAGGGACCCAAACCCAACTCAACCCTGCACACAACAGCGCAAACAAAGCCACCTTTGCAAATGTGCCAACACCAACCAAGTGTACATCACCATGTGCATGTGTGTTAGCATTTTCTCAATCATTTTCAAAGGATTTTCACTTGCTCTCACAACGCCACTCGATCCTAGCATGTCGCAATGTTAGATCGCTCAAGTGGCACTAGATGACCGAGATGCAAACAAGTTTGCCCCTCTTGATAGTACGGCTATCAATCCTAAATCCGGTCATCAACTTCTACACTCCTCATGACCGGTGAAATGAAATGCCCTATAGCATACCTTTGCCTTGCGCATTTCCATTTCCACCGTCTTCCTCCGACGTGCCAATGCAACACATGCACCGACACGACCTCAAGGTGATATGATCCATTTCATATCGTCATGCAACCCTCTCGGTCCATCGATCTTGATCTCACTTGCTCTTCACCGCCTCGTGGTCCATCGGAACTAAGTCTTGCCCGAGCTTCACCATCTCATGGTCCATCGCTCCCGCCTTGACTTGTCCTTCACACACCCTTCGGTCTCGAGCCAAGCCTCATCTCGATCTTCACCGTTGGTCACATAACTCCATGTCATGTCACATATTCAATGAAGCTCCTTCATCTCACATTCACCTGTGGACTCATCCCCTGTGTATCTCTCATAAGCACATGTTAGTCTACCTAAGTTGTCACTCAATTATCAAAACCAAACAAGGGACCTTTCAGTAGTGCAGACCAAGTTTTCCTTTGGAACCTATTGTCATTCCTAGCCTTCCGAATATACCAAAGTAAAAATAATATCTTAAATAAGGTATCATTAGAAGGCTGATTAGTTATAAGCAGAGGAAGGGTCATTTGGATCCCATCAAGTTCAAAAGGCAAATTGTCAGTTTGTAGAGGAGGGTTGGCACTGGACCATACCTGAGCTGGTAGCTGACAATTGAAGAACAAATGCTGGTCATTTTCTATTGCCCCACAATAAGAACAATTTTGATTAATGTGAACAGAGAATCTTCCTGCCCTTTCAGCAGTAGCTAAAGCTCTTCTAATAAGCCGCCAAGCAAAGGTTTTGAGGAGAGGAGGAATGGTCTTACTTGTTCCATACCTTTTGAAGAATGATGTTGGCATCATCGTAATGCTTCTTGAACCATCGGATGGCGAGATGATGATCCGTTGGTCGACCAAGTAAAGATAAGCAGATTTTGTAGTGCAAAGGCCATTTTTGGCGGTGTCCACCCGAGTATGTCATCACATTCTCGCTGGAACAACGGGGAGTAGCTTGTATAGTATTAACGGCTTCGGTGGTGAAGGTGGTTTGGAGAAGGTTCGATTCCATTGATGAGTACCCGAAATCCGAGGTCGAGACTTTGGGCGGCAAAGGGTTATTGACTACGGGATCAAGAAGGTGACCATGGATATGATCCCAAACGGGGGTCGGGGAGTAGACCAGATGGAAGAGTTTCCGCCATGGATTTGGTAAACGGAGGTGGAAGTGAGGTGATGTTTTATTTGTATGAGTGAGGACCAATAGATGGATCTAGGGCCATTAACGGGGCATTCCGGAAGGAGTCGTAAGGGTGGTATTTAGCCTTGAGGATTGCCGAAAGAAAAGGATTTTTGTTGGTAGCTATATTCCATGCGAGAATGGATGATAAGGCTTTTGTTAACCATTTCCATGTCCCTAATACCCGAGACCACCTTGAGTAGTGGGTTTGCAGATATCGTCCCAAGAGCGATAGGCAATGGGAGTGGTGTCCTGCTCTTCTTGGACTCCTGCCCACCAAAATCTCTTGATGATAGTGTTGATTCTCTGTATGAAGGTTTTGGAAAAAAGGATAGTTGACATGTAATAAATTGGAATAGAAGAAAGAAGCAGACTTGATGTACTGCGTAACCTGCCAAAGCATGGTTGAGCTTGTTAGCCTTAAGAGAACCAAATTTAGCAAAGAATTTGTTATAAATGAAATTATAAGCTCTGTTTTTATCCTTATGGCTAAAAATCATAGGGTGACCTAGATGCATGGTGTTAGGTTGGAGATCTGGGACAGGAAAAACACCTCTAATCTGGTTCTTAATAGAATTAGGAACATTTTTACTAAAATAAATAGAGGATTTTTAGAGGTTAGGCGTCTGACCAGATTGAAGGCAGAAATCATGTAAAATTGACTTTAATTGTTGGGCCTCCTGAAGAGTTGCCTTGCCACAAAGGATGAGGTCATCTGCAAATAAAAGTGAGCGAATCGGTGGAGCATTTATCCCTAGTGAGACTCCAGAAAGGTTGCTGTCCTGTAGAGCGTCCTGCAATCTTATGGAAGGTTCACTAACTGCAATGACAAAGAGGTAAGGTGACAGGGGGCATCCCTGTCTCAGACCCCTTTGAGAGGTAAAAACAACAAATGGCTCATCATTAACGAGAACTACAAAAGAGGGAGCAGTAATACAGGCATTGATAAGTCTGATAAAGTTATCCTTAAATCCTAGTCTATGAAGAGCAGCCGCAATGAAGCTCCACTCCAACCTATCAAAAGCCTTGGCCAAATCAACTTTAAGAAGAAAAGCATGATCCTTCCAACTTTTCAAATTGAAGGAGTGAATGATTTCCTGGGTGATAATGATATTAGAGGAGATGTGCCTGTGAGCAATGAAAGCAGATTGAGCCTGGCTCACATAGTCAGGGAGATGTGGCTTAATCCTATTAGCGAGGGACTTGTAAATAACTTTATAAATGACATTGCAAAGGCTAATAGGCCTGTAATCCTGAGGAGCAGTAGGGTTATTCTTTTTGGGAATGGGAGAGATAAAGGTTTGGTTAAGATCCTTGGGCAGATAATCATGAGTGTAAAAGTCTCTTACCACCTTGTAGATGTCTTCTTTAGCCCAACTCCAAGCAGATTTGTAAAAGGCAACATTTAGACCATCAGGTCCAGGGGCTGCTGTACTTCTCATCTGTTTTATAATATGATGCACTTCATTAATAGTAGGAGTAGAATAGGTATACCTGAACAATTCGGAGCTGTTGACTGCCTGTTCCTCCTCATCTTCCAGCATGCTGTTGTTAGGAGGTGCATTGGTTGTAGTAATATCTGGGAAGGAGGAAGAGTGGTGGGAGGAGGCAGTGGCATGGTGAGGCTGGCTGTTAGGAGTGGACTGTAAACTGGAGTTATAAGAGGAAAAAATATTAGTAAAATAGGTAACTAGAGTGTCAGCTAGCTGCTCAGGAGTGGTGGAGTGGGAACCATCCGGGTTGATGAGATAAGAGATTCGATTTTTCCTATTTCTTTTAATGATGGAACGGTGGAAAAAGGCTGTATTCTTGTCACCTGCAACAGCCCACTTCTTTTTGGCTCTCTGGATATGGTAGGTTTCTTCTTTAGCCATGAGGTCCTGGTGTTTGTCGTGCAATTGCTGTTGGAAAGTGTGGTTCTGCTGGGAGGGAGGCAAGCATTGCTGATCGAGGATCGATTCTCAATCCGGGCCGGCCAAGACATTATTCTTAGGTTTCTTCTTCCTCCACTTCCTGATATCTGCAGCAAGGAACTTAGTTTTGAGAGAGTAATCACGTGAGAAAGAGCGTTGCCAACTTTGCTTAGCAATTTCATGGTATTCATTATCCATCAACCACCAATTTTCAAACCGGAAGGGTTTATTAATACAAGGTCGCATAGAGTTCAGAACCGCAAGGATGGGAGCATGGTCACTGTACATCATAGGGAGGTGGTACACGGTTGTAGCGGGATACGCCGAACACCATTACGCATTGCCTAAACAACGATCAAGCCTTTCATAAGTGGGAGAAGAAAACGCTTGTTAGTCCACGTGTACGCCGGACCACTATAACCGAGATCAATAAAACCACATTGCTTGACATACGCGCAGAACTCATTAATACGATTCACATCAGCACCACCAGGACCTAGCTTTTCATTGGCATTCATAAGTTCGTTAAGATCCCCCATACAGAACATAGGCAAGTTGCTATTATCTACAACAAAATGAAGCACTTGCTCCCAGATATCTTTAGTGGTATGGTGATGGGGGTCGCCATAGATACAAACTAAGCCATACTGCTGCATACTAGCTTTATTTATGCACAAGGCAAAGATGAAGTTGTGGCTATGATCAACAACAGTAATATCAACCTCGTCCGACCAAATCAACCAAAGGCCACCAGATTGGCCTTGGGCTGGAACTACAAAAGCTTCCTTGTAATTAAAACGTTTTTAATAGCTGTTTTAGTGATCGAAGAATTTCTCGTTTCTGATAGAAAACATACGTGAGCTTTTGTGGACGTTAGTAACCTGTCAAGGTGGTTCATAGTTGGACTGCGAAGGTTGCCGCCTGAGCCTCGACAGTTCCACGCCAAGTGTGTTATGGGACGGACTTGTGACATTTGTAAAAATAATACATGTGTTTGAGTTTGATTCTTCCTAGCATCACTTACATATATTATTCATTGTACTTAGGATATTCTTCCGTTGAACGCACGAGTACTCACCTAGTTATTGATCAAACATGACACACGTATATGCTCAATCCAAAAATAAATTGTGATTTTGCCCTTGTTTTGAACTCCAAATGTGATTTCACCCTTGTTTTTTCAACTTTGTGTTTTTGCCCTTACTGTTCTGCGCTGAATGGTACGTTTACCCCTGTTTTAGACGTCCGTCACATGGCCAAGTATTAAATGAATTAAAAAAATTCGTAATCAAAAAATAAAAGGAAAATTGACTAGAGTGCCCCTTACCTTATCCTCACCTGGACCGCTCCTCAACCGGACCGTGTGGAGCCTCATTCACGGGAGGTCCGGACGCGTTCACGGGAGGACCGCGCAGCCCACCGAGCGGCGGCGGCGGGCATCGGTCGCGGCGCGGCTCTTCCTCCAGGCGGGCGCGGCGCGGCTCTTCCTCCAGGCAGGCGGGCGGTCGCGGCGCGTGCGGGTTGGGCCGGCCGCGATGGCGTAGATCGGGGCGGCGTCCAGGGCGACCCGCCGCCGTCCGCCAGCGACCGCTCCGGCAGGGTCGCCTCCAGGGCCGCGGCCTCGCCCTTCAATCCTCGTCGACACCCGCACGCGGCCTCCAGTTCATTCGGCTCGGCCGCAGGTCCGTCCACAGTTCGGCCGCAGCTCGCCATTCCTCCTCTTCTGGTTCCGTCCTCGGGTCGTCATCCTCTTTTGCGCGCCCGGCCGCGTGGCTGCAAGTGTACGCCTGAGGGTCGTCTTCTTCACTCAACTCGATCAGCATGGAGGAGCCAAGGTGATTTCAGCAAACCCTAACCCCTTCTTTGTTCTTTTTTTTTTTGTTAGAGTGGGTGCATTGTTGATGGTTTGAGTCGGATAAGCTAACTGCATGCTACTTGCTATGGTTTGTAGGCCAAATCACAGTGGTACGGCTTATTGTTAGACTTCGATCTTTTTCGGCTTGCCGACAATGGTCCAAAGTCATACCCAGCGCGTAAAACTTTGCCAACTAAAGTTGTTGATGACATACATAGCTTTAGACTGCGGGAGTTGATTGATTTCATAGCTGAGCATTGCATGTGGGGGTCTAAGCAATACATAACATTATGGCGTGATCTGGAAAATGATTCATTTGAGCTCCAAAGTGATGAACATCTTTTAGAGTGGTTTGTGCTCAATGTTGACAAGGGGGTAGCTTGCATCAATGCCCAGATAAATGATTTTGAAGGGCCACTTGCAGTTTTCACCAACCAAACGTAGGTGCCATCCTAGTGTGAGAAGTACAAGTACACCTAATTGAGAAGAGCACAAAAGGGAGAGCCACAAATGATGATGAGGGGGTAGGAGATGCGGAGGAGGAGGAAGTGGTAGGAGATGATGAGGAGAAGGGCGAAGTTGATGATAAGGGCGTATTATCGACGGCGGCTATGACGGATGATTTAGCCGCATCTTCGGACTCGAGATGATGGTTGCTCGACCCGAGAATTTGATCCTAATGGTGAAATAATTGATGATGTTGATGAGTATGATGCTCCCATGTTATCATATGATCCGCTGATCCATGCATTGATGTAAATGTGATGTTCTCGATGTGGATGAGTGCAAGGCTGCAGGTTACACATCATGCTTTGTCTTGCATGACCATGCTTTTCGACCGTCAAAAAAGATCAAGAGAGATTTAGAGCCATATGCAAGAGAGAGCGATGATGAGGGCTGTAAGTGGACTTTTTGCATCAACAAGCAAGAAAAAGTACAAAGGATGCAAGGTAATTTTGTTGGACTTTTTTCCATACTGTAGTGTCTTAACTTGAGGTGTAATTTGCTAACAAGATGTTGGACTGTCATTATTGTGTTGTAGGTGAAGACAAGTGGACCAGCGCACACTTGTGGTTCATATAACCAGTGTGGTCAGTCCATGGCCTCAAATAAATGGGTTTCGATAGAGTTGTGGACTTATCAAGGGATGACCTGAAATGGGTTCTCTGCACTGTGCGGTGAGTTAAAAAAGAAGTACTCATTTGAAGTTCCATATCATAAGGTCTATAGAGGAAAGGAGAGAGCACTTGATATCATATATGGGAAGTGGGAAGATAGTTATGACTTGATTCCTACTTATCAAGCCGAGCTAATGAGGTCAAAAGTGCACTGGTAGTGTGGTTGAACTAGAGGCGAGGAGCACAATGGCCTTGTATGTTTCATGAGATTTTTTGTTGCTCTAAAGCCATGTATTGATGGGTTCCTACAAGGATGCAGGCCATATATTGCTATGGATGCGACTCACTTGACAAAGCAAGTCAAAGGTCGGTTAGCGACGGCCCGTTGCAATAGATGGTGACAACCGGTTATTCCCAGTGGCTTATGGTGTGATTGAGACCGAGTCTAAGGAGAGTTGGACTTGGTTCGTTCAAAACTTAAAAAAGGCAATTGGTACTCCTCCGGGTTTGGTCATCGATACGAGATGCGAGGCAAGGGAATTGAAGTTCTTTGTTGAAGATGTCTATCCAGGAGTTGAGCATAGAGAGTGCATGAGGCACTTGTGGAAGAACATGAAGAAAAGTTTCGGTGGCCCTCTTTATGGGAAAAATATGTGGGCATTTTTGCCAAGAGCTTCACGGTTGACAAGTACAACTTCTTCATGAGGAACATAGAAGAGAAGGATCCTAAGGCACTTGAATGGTTGGATGAGAACCATCCATATAAATGGAGTAGAAGCAAATTCTCGAAGATTCCAAGGTAGATTATATCAACAATAACCTTTTCGAGAGTTTCAATAGTTGGGTGTCGACACTAAGGCATATCAAATTGTGGAAATGCATGATAAAATAAGACAAATGATAATCAAGATATTTATCTTAAGGTCAAAGAAGGCTAGGAAGATGATTGGAAAAATAATCCCACATATCATAAAAAATCGAATGCTAAATCCAAGGCCATCAATGGTCATGATGTCTTAATTTGTGGGCCGGGAAAAGCGAAGTGATTTGTCAATAGATTTAGGCATGCGGTTAACTTGGAACGAAGACTTGTACTTGTAGGGCTTGGCAAGTGACTGGAAAGCCTTGCAGCCATGCTCTAGCTTACATTGCAAAAGTTAGTAGGGATGTACAAATGGAGGACTTTGTTCATGAATACTTCTCTGTTGAAAGGTTGAGAAAGACATATGCAAGTACTTTCATGCCAATGACATCCAAAGACCAGTGGCCACGTGTTGACTTGGGCTACAAAATCCATAAGCCTAAATTGAGAAGGAAACTGGAAGACCTAAAAGTCTAGGTTTAAGGCACATGATGAGGTTAGCAATACCAAGAAAAGAAGATTATGTACTGAGTGCAACGAACCGGGGCATCTAGCCAAGACTTGTCAAGGTGGTCTCTTTGCTAAGCAAAGAGAGAGCTCAATTCTTCACAACATGGATCACAAGAGGACAAAGAAAGAACCCAAAGTAAGTCACAGTGTGCTTCTATTTATTTCTGAACCTATAGCCATTGCTAATTTTGCATCATGTTTCTTCTCTTTTTAGTGCAAGTGCTACCTTGGAAGGGGAAGAGGAAGGGGAAGAGGAAGAGGAAGAGAGCTCAATTCTTCACAACATGGATCACAAGAGGACAGCAGCAACCAAAAGTAAGTCACAGTGTGCTTCTATTTATTTCGAACCTATAGCCATTGCTAATTTTGCATCATGTTTCTTCTCTTTTTAGTGCAAGTGCTGGAAGGGGAAGGGGAAGGGGAAGGGGAAGGGGAAGAGGAAGAGGAAGAACAGGAGGAAGGCTAGCTAGTCTGTTTGGTCTGTAGGTGGTTCTTCAATGATATGACCTGTAGCTTTTGTGGACATAATGTCCTGCTGTAGCTTTTGTGGATATAATGACATGATGTACCTTTTGTGGGCATATTAACATGCTGTATGGGTGACTCTAGGACATGTTGATATGCTGAATGGGAGACTTTTTGACATGTTAACATGCTTTGTGACTTTGTTTTGTTGTTGGTTTTCCATGTTTTTATATGTGCTTCATTTTGTTGCCACGATGCTAGCAAAATATTGCAAAGGTGCTGCCAAAATTTTAAACTTTTTTAAATATTAATTCGAGATGAAATAATTGCAGGTTTGTAAAATACATGTAACCAAATTGGGGTAAAATCACAAATAGGCATAAGAAACAGGGGCAAAATCGCAAGGGTATTTCGTCCTTACGTACAAAATGTAACACCGTTAGGGAAGGATGAAGAGTAAGGGCAAGCCGGTGCTTTGTTTTGAAAAACGGGGGTAAATTCACAAAGTAATAAAAACGGGGGCAAAATCACAAACTCAATACAAAACGGGGTAAATATGCAAAAGCCCCAAAATGTAATCGTACTAGACCTGTACTGTAGGCTGTAACAGTTAGCAAGCTTCGCATTCCCAGGCCCATGCGTGGATTCAAAACGAGCAAGCCCAAGCAGTGTTTTTTCTACCGCCCGGTTTACCGCGGTTACTGGACTTTACCGGACCGGTCTAGTTCCGGTTCGGACCGGTTCGGTAAGTTCCAAATTCAAATTTTAAATTTGAAAAAAAAATACTGAAAAATTTTGTAAAAATAGTTCATGATTTATAGAACCCAATGGTGTCAAATTTATTCAAATTTGAGTTCGTTTACTATTTATTTAGACGTTTAAAAGTTTGAAAAAAAAAGAAAAAGAAAAATACATAGCTGGCCCGTTAAGGCCCATTAAATCATGAAGGTCGAAAAACATTCTAAACACACTCAAATTTGAGTAATTTTGACATCATTGGATTCTACAAATCATGAAGTATTTTTAGGAATTTTTTAGCATTTTTTAAAAATAAATTTGAATTTTGAAAAAAACCGCTCAAATCGGGCGGTTGCCGCTCCAAACCGGACGGTAAACTAGCCGCTTACCGAACAACGGGAGGTTTTGAATTTAAATTTGAATTCGAACGGTTCTGGTCGGTTTCCGGTAAACGGACCGGTTTACGAAACCGGAGGCCGCGGTTTACGCCCGGCCGGTAAAAAAACCCCGAACCCATTGGCGGATCTACGAGGGGTCTTTGGGGTGCCGCAAAGCACCCCGGTGGCCAAAAAAAAATAGGTACCATATCTTCATTTTTGCCTAATTTTAGTATATAATTAGTGTAGTTTTTATGTTTTTATCCATTATTAGTATATAATTAGTATAATTTTTAGACGTGTGAAATTGTTTAGCACCCCTCTTGAGCCCAAGGCCTTCGTCCCATGTCCCGGTCCTCGTCGTCGGTTACCACTTATCATGAGGTTTGCTTTAGCGTAGCAGCATTCCTTCCCAAGTAATGGCGCAGCCTGAAGGCAGCTGCCATGTCCCATCAGCTGTGGTACGTCGCGGGCCTTCATGGCTGCATCTCCTCGTTGTCCCGCTAGATCAGACAGAGATTATTTCAGCCGCTGGATCCGTGTCATCCGTGCGACGATGATTGATGCAATCATGCAATTATGCAAAGCACACGTTCACGTACGCGGTACGCGTCCGCCGCCCCGATCCTGTCCGGCGAGCAATGGCATCCGGCCGGTTCGTACTCCGGTACACGCTTCCCATTCCCAACCGCCGGGATCGCGTGATCGACAGCCTCGACTCGATCGCGCCCCAGACCAGGCGACAGCAGGGCCCTCCAAGTCTACACGCACCGCGTACAGGTGATGGTACAGGGTCATTGAATTAAGTCGCTGTCCTAACCACGGTATAATTACTCTGACACGAGCTCGATTCCGACGTTCATGCTCTGTTCTGTCTCTGGTTAGATGCGTGCTTACCCACTGCTGCAAGGACGACGCGTAACCACTACCGTGACCGCTCCCTCGTATGGCCTTCTTGAGCGGCCTCAAGGGACCCAAGTAGGTAGCATCGCCGGTCAGTAGGCTCCGAGAGCACCGTCACCACACAGCAAGTTACAAGTATCAGTGACCACCTGATCCAAAAAGCAGCAAGGAGACAAAATCCAAGCGTCGGATCGGAGAGCAAGCAGCATGGACATGCGGAGGCGGCGCCTTTCGCTGGCCCGCGTGCCAGCCGCAGTGGCGACGACGATGGTGGTTATGCTGTCACTGAGCTCGTCCCTGCGCGTGGCGGCGGCGGCGAGGGCGGGCGCCGGCACTGCGGCGGAGCAGCAACGGCACCCGGTGGTGCTGATCCCGGGCGCGGGCGGCAACCAGCTGGAGGCGCGGCTGACGGAGGACTACAAGCCGTCGAGCCTGGTGTGCCGGGTGTGGCCGCTCGTGCGCGGCCGCGGCGGCTGGTTCCGCCTCTGGTTCGACGCCTCCGTGCTGGTGGCCCCGCTCACCAGGTGCTTCGCCGACCGGATGATGCTCTCCTACGACGCCGACGCCGACGACTACCGCAACGCGCCCGGCGTCGAGACCAGGGTCTCCGACTTCGGCTCCATCTCCACACTCCGCTACCTCGACCCCAACCTCAAGTAGGAGTACACTCCCGATAAGCATTTCCCATTCGCACTGTTTGTGGTGACTTCTGTCGGTGTCCGTGACGTGACGAGAACAACACTTGACGCGGCGTGCCGTGCGTGCAGGCTCCTGACGGGGTACATGAACACGCTGGCGAGCACGCTGGAGGAGAAGGCCGGGTACGAGGAGGGCCGGGACCTGTTCGGCGCGCCGTACGACTTCCGGTACGGGCTGGCGGGGCCGGGGCACCCGTCGCAGGTGGGCAGCGCTTACCTGCAGCGGCTCCGGCTGCTGGTGGAGTCGGCGTGCGCGGCCAACGGCGGGCGGCCCGCGGTCCTGGTGGCGCACAGCCTGGGCGGCCTGTTCGCGCTGCAGCTGCTGGCGCGCAGCCCGGCGGCGTGGCGCGCGGCGCACGTGCAGCGCCTCGTCACGCTCTCCACGCCGTGGGGCGGATCCGTGCAGGAGATGCTCACCTTCGCGTCGGGCAACACGCTCGGGGTGCCCTTCGTGGACGCGTCCCTCATCCGCGACGAGCAGCGGTCCGCCGAGAGCAACCTGTGGCTGCTGCCGACGCCCAAGGTGTTCGGCAACACCACGCTGGTGGTGTCACGGGCACACAACCGCTCCTACTCCGCCAAGAACATGACGCAGTTCCTCCGGGACATCGGCTTCGAGGAAGGCGTGGAGCCGTACCGCTCGCGGATACGCCCGCTCGTCGAGGCCCTGCCGGAGCCCGGCGTGCCCGTGACTTGCCTGGTGGGCACCGGCGTCGACACGGTGGAGAGCCTCGTGTATGGCGACGGCGGCTTCGACGAGGACCCCGAGGAGGTGGTCTACGGCGACGGGGACGGGACGGTGAACCTGGCCAGCCTCGTGGGCCCGATCAAGGCGTGGTCCGACTCGCCCGCGCAGGTCGTCGAGGTGGTGGAGCTGCCCAACGTGTCGCACACCGGCATGCTCAAAGACAAGAGCGCGCTGGAGCAGATCATTAGGATCGTCGATTCTATCAATTTCAACGCCACGAGCTACCATCAGTCCTATTAGACCTCGTTTACATGCATACTTGTTCATCTCAATCCATACATGATAACGTAGATTGGAGTGAAAATTAGTTTAAATTTCACTCCAATCTACTTCAAACACGTATGAATTGAGGTAAATGCATGAATATTCGAACACGGCGTTAGAGATATTATTGCTTTGGTAGACAACTAGCAATGCTTTTCTTTCTTTCATTTTATCAATCGTCGAGAGCTGCTACATCTTTTTTATTTAGAAAACGATTTTCTGAGAGGATTGGGATTTCATACTTCTGTGTCAGAGGATGCATGCTTGTTGTCCATGTCGACAAACACTCTCATTGGAGACAAAACATGTTTTTCTTTTTTACATGATTCTTAATTCTTTCTATAATTTACTCTCTTTTTTTACAATCTTGCTCATTAATTCCCAATCTAACCCCTTAATTATAAATTATTATCGCCACATTTTTTCAGACTTTCAACCAGTGCACATGAGCAGATGACAATTGTCCTTAAGGAAATTCAAATATCTCGTGTCCAGTTCAAAATTTTATCATCTTCATTGTAGATTTTTATAGTCTATTTTTTGGGAACACATATGACACACACAAAAAATCACATGTACCTATTTTATCAAACCACCCCTACATGACGAAATATTTTTTACCTATTTTATATTCACATGTACTCTTATTTTTAACTGCATATATATCTATTTTGTATTGTACTATTATATTTATTATTTTAATTATATTTAAATTCCCTTTTTTTCTCACCACACCACACCACCATGCATTTCGCCGTAAAATCATTTAGGTTGTATATGGAACTATTTCATAAACGTCACGACTCTTTCTCATCACTTCACAGTTATTTATGCGAAAATTTCTAAATATCTTTAGACAAAGAATTTCCCTAGCTTTTGCAGAAGAGCAAGAAGAGCTTGCTCGTGTTAGCGAGGCTGGCCTGGCCTGGCCTGGCCTGGCCCGGCAAGGCAAGGTAACTCTTAAGGACGATCGTACTGGTACCAAACGCGCTCCGTCCCCTACTCGTGCGTTCTCTCTCGCGGTCTCGCCCCCATCTCGCTCTCCGACGACTGGTGGGCGGCAGCCGCCGCCGCCGCCGCCGCCGACCTAAGCCAGGCGCTGAGTCTTTAGTTGGACTTTTCGCCGGCGACGAGTACCCACCAGGTACTTCCACCCCTTCTCTTCCCTTCCCTTCAAGCTGAGCACCGAAACCCTAACCTAAAGCTATTAGCTAGTATTTGACAAGCCATGTCCATATACTGGATCCGCCCCTGTCAAGCGGCCGTAGCAAAGGTGAAATCTGTTTATATTTTTCCCTTTTTGTTCTCACAACACTGGAAATGCTGGATTGATTGCTTTGTAGTCGATGTATGGAACCCTTTATTGTAGTAGACCCTCAGATTCAGAACAGTGAATTCCTTAGACGGAGAAATCTTCAAAGATAAGTAACACAAAGTAGGATTCTTTTGCTGCAAAGGTTTTCAACGAGATTTGTGTGGGCATAGGTGCTTTTGGTATTTTGGCCACAGATTTTCAGGGCAACCAGCTCTTCAGAAAATCTCTACAGAAATAAGCTGTACCAAACAGGGCCCTTATACCCCATAGCGAAGCGCTAATCGTCTGCTTAGCGCTTCGACGCGCTGAAGTGTGCGCTTAGTGCCGCCTTTTGAAACTTTTTATTGCATTACTGCATGATTTTACTTGGGAACTTGGTATCCTTTATGTAGTCGTAGCTCCGAAATTTTGCTTGCTGGACTTGTGGGTTTCAGTGCGGATAGCTGAAGCATTCTTTGACCTTACAGTACTTCTGAACAAAACATTCAGCTTCTGGATTGTGGACTCTAAATGTAAAACAAATTGGATAAAATTACACCTGTTTTACCTTTAGATGTTTCCTCCAATGTTAGCATTACTGATTGTTCAATAAAAAACTTAAATCAGAACTTGCTCTGCTAACTCATTATTTGTATAATTGTATGTCGCCGATGATAACACCTCTTGTGCATCATCATCTTCGCAGAGCACCTTGCTAGTCTCCCAGATTGTTTGCTAACAATGAGGACACATGAACGAGCTGCCAATTTGGCTCTTGCTGGTATGCTAATTGTGCAGTTGAGCCATCACTGCCTTTACAGTGCTCCTTACCTTCTTCCTTTCCCTTTGATATAATGAGCGCATGCTGACCTCAGCAGCATATGTATTTTACTATATGCAGGTCTGAGCTTGGCGCCGCTTGTGGTCAATGTAAACCCAAATGTGAATGTGGTATTGACAGCATGCCTTACTGTCTATGTGGGTTGCTACCGTTCTGTCAAGCCAACTCCACCCTCTGTAAGTAATATGTGTTTATGTATTTGCTGGCTGTTACAGAGACTTTTAAGTCATGCAACAACTGATTTATTTTTGCAATTGTTATTATGCAGGAGACCATGTCCAAGGAGCATGCTATGCGGTTCCCCTTAGTTGGAAGTGCTATGCTTTTATCACTGTTCCTTCTATTCAAGTTTCTCTCGAAAGACTTGGTCAATGCTGTGCTCACTGCCTACTTTTTCATTCTAGGCATTGTTGCTCTCGCGTAAGTCCATCTTTTCATGGAACAGCTTTTGCAGACATGTTAAGTGTTTATGTGCTGTACTTATGAGGCCCTTCTTATGCAGTGCAACACTGCTTCCTTCTATATCACGTTTTCTTCCAAAAGAGTGGAATGATAATCTCATCGTCTGGCGGGCTCCACATATCCGCTGGGCTCCATTTACCCACTGTATGATCCTGACTCCCTTTCTTTGGTGCTTAGTCTTGTTGATCTAGTTATGCAGATCTTGAAATGTTACTACACCTATGTTTTCAGTGCTATTGTAGAGCACTATTTGATTGTATTTTAAGTACTGCACATCTAAAATAATTTGGTGACTGGTGACTAAGAGTTGATATATTATTTTGTCTACTGAATGAACTCGAGCTTTTTCACCATTGACTCTTTCAATCTTGCTATGAATGGTTGTAAAAGAAAAAAAGTCTTGCTATGAACAAAATGATATTTCTCCATGTGGATACAGAATCTTTCATTGTGACATTAGAAACTCTAAATACGGGCATGGATGTATGGTCTTTATTTACAGCATTTTTACTAATATAGAATCTTCCATTTTCTCCCTCAGAAAAGATTTCAATTACAATGGCTTTCATGGTGTTAACTGTTAATACAACCTTTGCATTTGATATTTGATTTCTTATGAGCCTTAGACTTAATTCAGAACAAGGACAAGGGGTATTGGATTTAACTACGCCAGTAGTCTCCCTTTACAATCTTTAATCTTGAAGATGGTTTAAGCCCATGAATTTCTTAATTCAGCACTCTCGGTGGAGTTCACAAAGTCCCAGATTGTTGCCTCAATACCTGGCTTTTTCTTTTGCCTGTGGTATGCGTCAAAGAAGCATTGGCTTGCAAACAATGTTCTGGGATTGGCTTTCTGTATTCAGGTTTGTTTGCATGGTTTAACATCAATATACATTACTAAAGATTATGGAATAAAAACTAAAACCATTTGATTTGTTTTACGCACCAATTTTTAGTTTACCAGAACCTTAATACTTAAATTTCTCAGGGGATTGAGATGCTGTCATTGGGATCATTTAAAACTGGAGCCATTCTCTTGGTAAGGGTTTTCCCAATGTTTGCGTGATTTATATTTCTATTTTCTGTTATAACTTCTAAAAACACATCCTCATTATTTCAGTCATAAATCTGTCCTTATTTAATTATTTTACTGCTCTATCATAATCACTACTGTTAACATTTTATATATCTATGATTTATTATGGATCATCTGGTCTTAACATATCTTTACTTTATTTGTCCATGAAAGGAGCTATCTCTTATCCTTTTCAAATTGTATTGTGCCCCTATCTTCATGAGAGATCAATATATTTTCTAACACTTTAATAATTTTATTTTATAATCAAAATTCAGATCATGCTATCTGTTGTTTCTTCCCCTGTATTGACCAAAACATTTGTTTGACTGCAATATTTGTCCTAGCTGTGTCACCATGTTGGTAAAATTAATTTAATTGGGATGCTTTGGGGGGGGTTTAGCGTGCATTTTGTCATATATTTATTTAACTTTGAAAAAATTATTTTTTAGCATGCTTTGAATTGGTGATCATATTATGTCATGAATATATTAAATTAAAATATGGAACCTTTGTCTGGTGTATAATAGATTAATAGTTCTGAAGTAATTGGGGCTGGGCCCTTGCATTTTGAGTGCCACTGAAACATTCTCTGTTCATTTATTCATATGTAAATGCATTTTTGCTTTTCCATTTCCAGGGTGGACTTTTTGTGTATGACATTTTCTGGGTGTTCTTCACTCCAGTTATGGTCAGTGTGGCTAAATCTTTTGATGCTCCGATAAAGGTCGGTGCTCTTTCCTACTGAACTTGGTATTTGTTAATACCATTGCCAGTTAGTTCCGTTTTCTCATCTTGATGCTTCAGCTGATCTGGCTTTGCTTGGTTCTGCACAGCTTCTGTTTCCAACCGCAGACGCTGCACGGCCATTTTCCATGCTTGGACTTGGTGACATTGTAATACCTGGTTAGTAATAAAAAAATTCTTTCCTTGTGCTATGCTCTATTCTGCTTTGCAGTGATGCAGACCCCCCCCTCCATTGAATGGTAATATCAACCTGTGTAGGAGCGTCAAGTGCCAACTTTGTTGTACATGATTAGATTACCTGTACCAAACTGTTATATATTGGAACATTGTCAGAATGTCTTCTAAGTGGCATTTATTGATATGCTGTATCAATGGAGCTCTCACTTTTGTTGATTCATGAGTGATATGGGTTACCTTTGGTATCTACGTATTCTTTGTAGCACTTGACAGAGAATCAATGTTGTAACGAATTGGTCCTGCTGGATTGAGACCATGCTCTGCACCATATTGCTAGGTCCATGCTCAGTTATACTTTTAGGCCATCAGCTTTAGGTTAGCCAATACAGCCAATATTTGTGTCCATTCTTGGCCCCTGGAGAACCACACAATATGTATCAACAGTAACTATAATTTCAATTGATTCAAGTTACATACAAAAAAAGGTGATATTTGAATCTGAATTTAGGCAGTTTCCAAGTCATTAAGCACATAATATGTACTTTTGCTTCCAGGTATATTTGTTGCACTTGCCTTGCGCTTTGATGTCTCAAGAGGTATCAAGAAACGTTACTTCAACAGTGCATTTTTGGGATACGCTGTGGGTATGACGGTGACCATCATTGTAATGAACTGGTTTCAAGCTGCACAGGTGAGTTCTGTTACTTTGGTTTATATCGTCTTCCACTTGTTTCTGTCATCCCTCTAATATTAATACTATGATTATTTTTTGGGGTTTATTGCAGCCTGCTCTACTATACCTTGTTCCTGGTGTGATCGGTTTCGTTGCTGTTCCCAGTCTGTGGTATGGAGAAGTGAAACAGGTCAGATTCTGAATACTTCACCACCATTCCAAGGAAAAGATGAACTGTTATTCTTTGGATGGGCTTAATTGTGTTCGTGAATTTTCTGCTTGGTTGATGCTTGTCTCTTAGGTGTTACTACAAAACAACTGTTACTACAAAACAATGTCACATCTTAAAAACTAGCCTTGCACATGCAAGAAAAGGATCTCATGGCAAAAATAAACTTCTTAGAACAGTTACTGCAGTTCAGTATTGGGTGTAAAACTAGTGTCTTTTAAAGAATACAAATAACTCTTCAGTATTGGGTGTAAAACTAGTGTCTTTTAAAGAATACAAATAACTCTTGCTCTGCAATCGGATTGCTTCACTTGGAGTACCGAGTATCTGACTTACTCAGGCACCATATGGTCCTTTCATTTTTACATTTGCCATTGGGGTACCTGTACTTATCTCTCTATCAATACTATTGTTAGTCATGAAGAACTTGTCCTTATGCTGAGTTGGTATTAACTATTACTATTACATTTGTTGATGATTGAACTCAAGAATGTTAGATCCATCACCTGGTCTATTGTTCCATTTTCGTAACATCTTTTTTTTTTTTTTTCTATGGGGGGTGGGGGTTGGGGGGGGGGGGGGGGTGCTTTGCAAAGTTTCGTCCTTTTTGTTTCCCACAAAAGTAGGCCTGTTTTATCCTTATTACCCTTCTGAGTTCTGGCCACATTTTCTTACAAATGCAGCTACTGGAGTTTGACGAGTCAAAAGTTGAGGCAGAGGAAGATGGTGCAGAAGAAGAGCAAGATGATGATAGTTCCAAAGGCAACAAAAAGGTGGACTAGCATTCTAGCAGGATTTAGTTCCGGAGGTAAAAAGGACAGGACGACAGTTAAGGTCGTCTGGCAGCTAAACGGGCTTGATGACCTCTAATACCGGGTCGACTTACTTAAACTTAGAAATGGTTCAACAAGATACAGTTTTTTTTTTCGCTTTGCGGATTATTTGGCATAGACTGGAGAGTTGAAGATGAGGAAAAAGATGTTACTCGTGATATCATGACGTGTGCCTGTTTCGTTACGGACTTCACCAGAACTGCTTTGCTTCTTCGCAGGCAAGAATTTCATTACGGATTTTACAGGTTGAACCAGCTGGGAGAAACACCTCAGGCCCAAAATGGGCATAAACAGCGTGTGATTTTTTTCTTTTGAGGGGAACAGCGAGTGATTTTAGCACACCGTGCTTAAGCATACAGTCATGATTCATTAGTTTTACCTCGGGCAAATTGTTACTCTATGATGAAGGATGGTGGGAAACCCAGAATGGGCTGATGGCCCACGGCACTTAAAACTTTGGGGCGTTGAACTCATGAGGCAGAATATCCTGGTCACTAGAGCTTATCAGCCTGACTACGGAAGAAATCACTCTGGTATCTCAAATTGATCCAAGTTCTCTTATAGGCAAACAAAATTAGATGTAGTTCAGGCAACCACTCGGTCGCCGTAGGTTTCCTAGAAAAAGGTTATCTTTTTTCACCGTTCCCAGCTGCTGGAGTCTGACGAGCCAAGGGCTGAATAAGCTAAGGAATTAAAATGGTAGGAACTAGGGAGAAGAAGAGTAAGATGATGCTAGTTCGGACTTTTGTTCCTAAGGCAACAAAGAGCAAGATGAGATATAGCCCCTTAAAAAATCAAAACAAAACAAAACAAGAATAAGCTGATGATGGCACCAATCCAAAAAAAAAAAACCCAAATATGAAAGATGGATACCGGGCCGGGTTTGACTGGTTTCTTGACCCGTTAGCTGTCCAGTGCACCCAATAGACAGCACAAATCTAAAAGCAAATCAAACCATTAAAAAATTCAACAGATAAAAAACAAAGAAATCTGTTGATTTGACAGATAAATAACAAAACTCTAAAAAGGACTATAATTACATGCTCTCTATATCTACTACTCCGTCCCCAACCCTCGGCGGCGGCGGCGAGGAATCGTATCCATCTGTGGCGCCAGCGGCGAAGAGTCCTATTGATTGGCAGCGGTGATGGAGATCGAGGCGCCCTCGGGTTGGCCTACCCCTTCGCCGAATGAGGATAGGATGAAGCAGTTGATGGCGAAGGCCAAGGCGAGGAGGGCCGAGAGGGTGGCGCTTTACGCGGCGGAAAAGGCGGCGCGGGAGAAGAGGCTGCCGGAGGAGGATTCAGGGGAAGACGACCGTTACTACGTCGTCGAGGCTAACAAGTTTAGGGATAGCTGGAAGAAATATTATTCCCGCTACTACGGTTGTTTCGAAGATAGCAGTGAGTTCTTTAATTAATTACTCAAATTGCATTGCTACCTCGATCCATCTCCTGCTTGCCAGTGTTCTATCGATCCTGGCATCGTTTATATCTCATATTCTTCTTCAAGATAATGTTTTTATTCTACTGGAGTATCTGTTTGCTAGATTCTGTCCTGGGTGACAGTCTTATAAACTTGGGACTGATGTTATGATTTCGTCCCTTTCCCTAGCCAGGTGCTTTTGCCCAGCAAGCTTTTTTATATTAGCAAGAAATATGGATGCTTGGTTTCATCCCTTGCCTCGTTTGCATTTGGCAAAGGATTTCATTGTTTTTTATACACCCTTTCAAGTTTGTGGGACGATTCTAGTCATTCCCTTTCTATGTGCTGGTTCCTAGGATATATCAAAACTTGCTTGGCTAACAAATAATGATAACTGAGATGCCATCTTGTACCCAGGTCCTTGAATAAATCAACTTCTACCATACTTCCATAAATTTTGGCCTTCTTATGACACCAAATAAGCACATTATAAAAATACATTTCATGGTGTATCTAATGATACTAATTTGGTTTCATACTTCCATAAATCTTGGCCTTCTTTTCTATAAAATTTGGTCAAACTTAAAAAAGTTGACTTGACAATATTTAGGGATGGAGAGAGTATTCTTCATTATTGTCACTGCTGGGCTCCTCGTTAAGTTCACTTAAATCTACTTACATTTTAACTTAGTTTAAATCTATTTGCAGCAAAGATCCCTAACATGCGTTTCACATACGCAAAGCCTGAACCTCGTCATGATGCTAGCCCACACACTACGCTGCAGATCTTTTCACTCAAAGTCTCGAGGATAAGAGGGGGTTTACAGTGGCCACTCCAGGTGTTTGGGATGGTTGCAATACGCGACTCCATCGATCACAATCGCAATATCATCTTTGACCGCTCAAGAGATAACTGCCAAATCCTTACCCAAGAGGTTTGTGCTATCCCTTCTCATTCACTTGATTGTTTCTTCTTGCTTTGCTGCCTGATGAAGCAAATCATACTTTTTAACCATTTTTCTTGTCTGCTCTAATTGTTATCTGTTACTGCAGCTGTGCACTTAGACTCTTAGCATTCTTCACCATGACCTCTCTGTGTCTCTGGTTCTTCTGCACTGAATGATCTTAATTTAATCCATTTAATTGTGTCAGGAGCAGCTTTGATAATAAAGGAGAGTGATCCATTTTTTAAGGTCTTTTTAAGAACTTACACACTGTGGGTTGGACAATTTTGCGATGTCTTTGGTCATATGTTTGTTAGGTTGATAATATAAGAGAAGCTGATAACTACTCCATCTGTTCCAAATTATGAGACATTTTGTCATTTCTAGATTCTTATCTTTTACTGTGTACCTAGATTTATGTTATGTCTAGAACTCTAGATACATAATAAGGAGCACATCTTATAATTTGGGATGGAGGGAGTATTTACTAATCAAACTGGCACACTCTTAGACTGAACAAAGTACTTTAGATAATGTTAGGGAGCACATACATGTTGTATTGTTGTGTCCTGCAAACTTCTACATGCCTCTGGCTCACTGGCCTCCCTTCAATCTGTTGTAAACTAATGTGTTATGTACCCTGAGTTAAATATTTAATTGTGTCTGAGTTTCTGGTGGTATCTTCTGAGTTCAGCTCATGAACCACGGTACATTATATAGCCAATATGTTGGTTTTTTTTTTTTTTTTTTTTTTTTTTTTTTGAAAAAAATAATTTTCTATGTCTTTTCTGTTGTGTGAATGTTTACAATGCTCAATAGTTTCTATTATATGCTGGTAACATGTTGTTTCACTTCAGTTCACTTTGTGAATTTATCTTATGTTGATGCATGCATATAGGTTCCATATTTGAAACTGACGGGTCCTACGCGTGCTGTTGTGTTGGTGGACCCTGCTATCTTTGAGGTTGATCTGAAAGTTAAGGGCACAACTGAACCTGAGGATGAATGCTTGAGCTTTCTAGCTGCAACTTACATCAATTTTTCTCGCCTTGACTCACACCACCTTACAAGGGATTTCACTAGCAGGCTTAGCACACTTGAGTTTGAACTTGGCTCTATGGTTAGTTCAGTGGAGGCAACAATTGCTTTGCAAATCACCAAAGGATCATGGCCAGATGGTTGCCGCGCTGTTTACTGCTTGTACCACCAGCATAGGTTGTGCAGAAGTCATTTTACTTGATTCTGGCGGCGATAGAGTGATTGTTGATGGTCATTATGAAAGGACTATCAAGCTTTCACGTTGTGTTGTGTCTGTTGAAGCTCTTGGAAAGGTCAAGATTTGTGCGAAGGCATTGCAAGGTGATAGAATTGATGTGGAGAAAGAGATACTTTTCGAAGCTAAGAAAGACAATGTGAGTGTTGGCAGTCTCTACCTTGGATTCTGCACATTGCGTGTTACCATCTCCTGGTCGCTTATTTCGTCATCAGAAGTCTAATTTTTAGAAGTGTTTGATATTAGTAGTATTATTATATGGTGTGTTTTAAGTAACATATGAACTGTCTACTATGTTTGCATCTAAATGTTTATGGAAAGACCCACCCAAATAAATTGTAATGGAGTGTGCCTTAGGTGTCGAGGCTCCTGCAGCAAATCACAAGCTAGATACTAGCTTGACTTGAAAGAATTCTTGCATTCTTGAATACCAATCTGATTATTATTGAAGATGACATTTCTTGCCTTCCAAATAGTCCAACGCATGAGAATAATAGCAACCAATGACTGTGTAGCTGATTCTTGATGGCCAAAACATTCTCAATGCTTCCTTCTTCCTGCACAACATTTAGGCCTAAAATGCCCCAACACTGATCCGCAAAAGGGCAATACCAGAATAAGTGCTCCATTGGTTCTACACCCATCAAGCAGATTTCACAAATCACAAATATAAAACTGCAATGCCGTTCTTGAAGAGGCCATAAGAAGACTTTGTGCTTAGGCTGGCATGGGGATTTCCAAAGCCATTTGAAAACCAGATCAATGTCATGATGACCAAGCAAACGTCTATAAGCCACTGCGGATTTGAACATTTGGGCTCCACCAGGATATGTCCACGCATCATTTGTGTTTTCAGACTAGGCAGTGTTGTCCATGACATGCTGAATAGAAAGGACTTGATCAAAACCCACCTAGGACAAACGTCTATAAGCCACTGCAGATTTGAACATTTGGGCTCCACCAGGATATGTCCACGCATCATTTGTGTTTTCAGACTAGGCAGTGTTGTCCATGACATGCTGAATAGAAAGGACTTGATCAAAACCCACCTAGGACATGGTTCCAAAAAAAAGAAAAAAAAAAAAAAAAAAAAAAGAGGAGCGCCACGAGGGTCGGGCCCAGTGGCAACTCAGCAAGCGAGCCGTCCTTGTCTCTTCTCCCAATCCGTCCATTTCAATTCAAGCACGCACCCGAAGAACCGAGCCAACCAACCCGAACCCCAAACCCAATCGGCCCCTTCCGCCTCGCCGCCGGCGATCACCGGAGATGTCATGGCTCGCCCGCTCTCTCGCCACATCCCTCAACATCCCCCCTGACGATTCCGGCGCCGACGATGAACCGGACGCCACACCCACCCCTTCCCCCTCCACGCGCACCCCGCCGCCGCCGCCGCCGCCGCCGCCGCCCACGCACCCGCTGCATTCGGGCGCGGCGGAGGGCGTCAAGGAGGACCTCACCGAGCTCTCCAAAACCCTGACGCGCCAGTTCTGGGGCGTCGCCAACTTCCTCGCGCCACCGCCCGGGGAGACCTCGCCGTCGCCGTCGCCGTCGCCGTCGCCCTCCCCCTCCCCCCAATCGGCGGAGGGTGGTCAATCCGCCGATGCGAGGACGCCGCCCGAGATCGCCGGGATCCGGAACGACTTCGCTGAGATCGGCGGGCGGTTCAGAAGCGGGATCTCCCGGATCTCAGGTCACAAGGCCGTGTCGGGGTTCTCTAGGATGGCCTCTAGTTTCTTCGCTCCTGATGATGAAGCGGAGAACGAGTGGGAGGAGGAGGAGCGGAGACGACATATTCGGTATGGGATGGAAGAGGAGGTGGAGGGTGACGAGGAGTGGCATCAGTGGGAGGAGAGGGCTGGCCTTAGTGTGGAGGATGGCGACACAAGGCATGGGTTGGAGATAGAGAGAGTAAGGGGCGAAGAAGATGACGAATTGGAGGAGCAGAGAGCAAGGCATGTGGATGATGGCGAATTGGGGGAGCACAGAGCAAGGCATGAGGATGGCGAACCGGAGGAGCTGAGGGCAACTCATGAGGAGGAAGAGGAGGAAGTGGAGGAGGACTGGGATGTGATTGGAATCACTGAGGAGGTTCTTACATTCGCCACAAACATCGCCAGGCACCCGGAGACCTGGCTTGACTTCCCGTTGCTGCCTGACGATGATGAGTACGATGGACCATTCTCATGTAATTTCTTCACCTCTTTCTTCAAGTTACTCATATTGATTCTCAGTGAAATCATATGTAAAGTTTCAAGTTTACCATTGGAAGATGTGTTGCTAGGTTCAAGTCATTTTGGCTCTACTGTAACTGAAAAAATTCCTCATGTGTTAACTACTGTCAGCTTAATGTCTTGGTTGCTCTGCATGTTCATTGTTTTTGCAACAAATTTTGTACATATAGAAGTGCTTACCTAAGCTTTTTGTTCCTTCAGATTTTGACATGTCTGATGCTCAACAAGAGCACTCCTTGGCTATTGAGCATCTTGCTCCCAGATTAGCAGCTTTGCGGATAGAATTATGCCCGATCCATATGAGTGAAGAATGTTTTTGGAAAATTTACTTTGTTCTCCTACATCCTAGACTGAACAAGCGTGATGCCGAGCTTCTATCTACACCACAGGTAAAATTCTACTTATTCTTCATACTATATTATCTCCATGGTTAACATTGTTCCAGAAAATTGGAATAGATATGTAGTAAAACTATATGCGGTTATGTGTGCATGTGAGGACTATAAAGATAGCTGATGATTGGCTGGTCTCTCGCAACAAATTAGGTGGGAACATACTGGTGCTTAATGTTATGTTTTGCCATGCTATTCTTTTACCAACCATCTAGTTAATTCTGACTTGACATTCATTAGGTTAGAATATTTCTCAAGACATCTTTATGGATTTATTTATTTCTTAATGTGATACATGACATATGAGAACTTCGAAGGGTTGCTGTACAGGAAAAAGTAAAGAATTCTATATGTCAATATCAACAGTGTTTATATAGGTGTTTGCCATTCGAAGTAATTATGGCTGAACGAGCAGAGACAAACTTGCAATAGGTAGCATATTCTTATGATTGCTTGAGCTCTTGGACAACATAGCTTAGCCATATAATTTGAAATGTGTGTTTACTTTCAAGAGATCTTGATTATTGGTTTAGTTCTACATATGTGGGATATTTCTAGTTTCATACTCAACTACTAGACATAAGAGTCATTGGTTCACATCAGCGCACCATACAATTAAACATTATATGCAGTGGTCTGATGAAGGAAGCTGAAATAACCTTTATGTAGCTTCTCTTGAAGCTAGCAACTGCAAATTATGTCGTCTCTTCCATAGTGTCAGGCATATTTTGATCAGAAACACAGATTATGGTCAAATCTTGAAATTTCATGTTAGATGACCTACTTGTCCCACATTAAGTGTGCATACTCCATAAAGGGAAAATATATAGTTTATGTACTTGGACATAAATGGTAATGGGAGGCAAAACAACACGGTAAAGTATGAACATCGCTACTTCTCCATATGTGTAATGGCGGAGGAAGGAATTAAACTAAGGTGTTGTGAAGTGCCGAAGTAGGTAACATAAGTTGAGTAGGATTGAAGATTTGAAAGTTTCTATACACATGCAAGATTTAATGATTTTGTATTCGCCAAGTACAGAATTATTTGACTGTTGAGTCTATCTTTACTTAATTCTTTGCCCTGTTCTTCATAATCAATACAAAATTTAAACAACAAATTAAATAAACAAGTAAACAATAGTTGAAAAAAGCTTATGCTGCTGCAAATTGGGCCTCCCTTACCTGATTCCGATCAGCGTGCGCCCGTTGTTTGAGCGCCTGTTCTTCTGCATCAGTGTGTGCCTTGGTGTTGCTGTCTTTGTGTGACCGCCTCGCCGGCTCACTGAGTCTCCGCCTCTGCATTGGCACCTAAGCCTTAGGCATCTGCACTCTGCAAAATAGGCTGCACAGCAGAACTTGAGTCGACAAATTGTCTGGGACTGGGATATACTATAGACGGACAGCTGGATGGTTACGGAATACATACAGGCGGTTGTCCGGATGATAAAGAGGCAGAGCACACAACAATGGCTCATACCATAAGCAAGGCCCAAAGCCATGACCTAGAAAAACCATTTGTTCCTTCCTCTGAATATTGGGCACAGTGTTCAAAGATTGCTCCAATGCACATGGCCAATCAGCGGGCGGGGTGTGTGTCCGGCAGTTCTGGGGGAGATCCGCTAGGAAGTCAAGGTAGGGTGTCCGCCATACCTAGACATATTGGATCCTTTTCCCATGCATGTCCGTGCCTACATGTTACAGCAATATTTGAGAATGCTTCCTCTATCTTTTGCAGCGAGTAGTAGATAAGCTTTCTTCAAACTATATGTAATATGCATTTTTGTGCATACTTGTCAATTTGGTTGTTTTTTATTTGTTTATCTAGAAATATAATCATACCAGCATGTTTCAGACCTCCTAACTGGATTTGGAAGCTCTTAGGTAATTTGTAGGATGTAGGCTTACTTTAGGTTTATGTGGCTAGATTTCTCTAACCTCTAGTTTGCATGCACTGTTTAGATTCCTTGATGATGTGCTAAAAATCTTGACCCCTGTGGGAGACCATGGTGTTCCGCTAAGATGAAGTTTTATTGTCTGTGGGACCGAGAAATCCCCCCTAGGGACCGGCAGCCCAATATGGGCAACTTAGGACATGCATGCGCTGTAAGCTGCATCGGACATGTGTTGCAGTGGAAACTGCCAACGGGAGGGTTAACTCATTGGTCATTGGTGAAAAATTGAATCTCTAAATTTGACCTTCAAGTGCAGATTCAAGCAACGGGCATATTGTAATAGCTAGCAGTTAAGGCCAGTTACTCAATATGAACTCTCAGAAGATGCCAAACAGAGTATTTTTTGCAATTATGGTAGGCTTTTTCAGTGACATAAAAAATTGGCCAAACTAAGTCAAGTGTAGAAAATTCTGCCTATCTGATTATTATATCAAAGACAATTTTAGTAGTAGAGGCCCATGGCCTATGTCCATCCATGCGTGCTGTGCAGTAATGGTTCAATAACTTCCTCTTTTATGAGACATGGTTAAACAAAATTCCAATTAAGCACTTGCTGCAAGATCCTGCATAAAGAGGAATAGAAGTATATAGTCTTTATCTTCAACTGACTGTTGCCCTTTCCTGTTCTCCATGTGCAACCTTCTCTGGTTGAGAGCAAAGCTAATATTATAATGTGTCTGCTTGTGATGGTTTATTGTGAAGTGAACTAATTGCATGTTCCCAATCCTCCCCTGCACCCTGGTGCCGATGACCTGATATCAAATAAAGTTAGTTTGGCTTGAGTTGTCTTGCTAGGTATTTAACTTTTAAACTCCAATAGAGGAACCAATGAAGTAATTAAAAGCTGAACCCATCCAGGACCAAAACAGCTTGCTTTAGTGATTAGTATTCTGCACATTTGTAGTTCTTTATATAAATTAGATTTGCACTGGGGCACAACATCTTGCCCCAAGTTGACTTTATTGAACTTTTGGAGTCCATTTATGTCATGGGTGCACCAAAAGGAGGGATGCACAATAGAATATCAGTTGCCATGGTTGATGTAATCATCATAGCTAAAGACATGATTATTTGCCATTTCTGCTGGTATCTAACAGTTTATTCCATGAATACTGATACCTACCTGAGCCAGTAATCTAAGTCCAGTTCTTTTTCCTGCAGATTGTGGAAGCTAGAGCAATGCTTATGCAACGTTTGCAATACCAGTCAAAGCTTGAAACTGAGCAGCTAGGTCATCATAAGGATGATCGTGGAGTTCAGTTAAGAGAGGACACCTTGAAATATGGTACAGAAGCATTCCCATTCATGCGACGGGAAGCAGCTTCTGTGATGCCCATAACAGAAATTGAGATTGAGAAGCATCCTATCCAAGTAACTGAAGTTGCAGTTGTGGACAAATCGGTCATCAAAGAGGAGCTGCCCAAGGATCATTCTGAGACCTCAAATGTTTTGCAAGAGGCCTTTGATGATGACATAGACGATTGGTTTGACGAGGAGGCCGATCTTGCTGGCCACCCAACTATCCACATAGGTGACGAGGAAGACGTGTCTTTTAGTGACTTGGAAGAGGATGATGTAAAATGATTTAGTTGCAACTTGCAAAGCGAGCTATCCCTGTGTTTTGGAAACTGGATATCTATGCTGTAAAAGAAAATGTAGAGGTGAAAGCTGTTCTTGAAAAGAATAGGGTGTACAATGAAAACCGAGTGGCTTTGTTTTACACTCAAGCTGCCGGGCTGAAGGCAAGCTGCCAGGCTGAAGGCACTGTGATCTTATCGCTCGAGCTGCCAGGGTGAAGGCACTGTTCAAGATGCTGGGGTGAAGTCCCTGTGATCATATTGCTCGAGATATGGTAGGGTCCTACGTTTCACCAGCATTACTGTTTGTAATTTGATTCATACTCTTTTGTACATAAGCATCCGTGATGTTATAAGGTCAGAACAATGAAGTTACATTCGATGTTTGGTCAAAGAATTGCACATATATCAGATAAAAGAAAACAGAATGATCTTCAATTTATCGAGAATTTATGTGCAGTTCAACTTGTTGTACTTTATATACAAATTTGTACTGCTTCCTGACATTGTAATTCTTGGTACCTGAGATATAGGAAAATACTGAAACTTTTTTTTTTACGGCCTTGGATTCATAACTAACTGCCCAGCCAAATCGCAAGCAACTGAGTATTTATGAAATCTGGGAGGGGTTCATCCAAACACGTATTATCTTGGGTCCCAACTCATACCCAACCTCGCAATCTCATGTGCTATTATAAGAGCATGGAACATTCGGAATACTACTACAAATAAATTGATCTGCAATGAGATCCCGTACCTATAAACAAGGCACCCTCTGGAGGAAGGTCCCTTTTCAGTGCAATTTTGCAGGCCAAGGTTTTAGCCACCATAGCGTCACATATCTTAATTTTGAAGCTCCCGCCATCACTGGTTCGCCTCTGCTATTCCTGATGATGAATCCGCATGCTCCTGTTGACGTTTCAAGGTTGAAGGCCCCATGAATATTTATTTTTAAAAGCTCCTCCCCGGGAGCTCCCATTTCTGTTGTCGGACAGCAACATGATTCTTTTGCTGCATCCCTTTCTCATCTTTCATTCTGAAACTCCAATACTGGCTCCGCACACCTCTTGGCTTGACGGTGATCTTTCTCCCGCATTCAATTTATTTCGCGCATCTCATATCTTCCACAGTAATACAACCACCAAAAGACATATGTTCCTTCAGATTCAAAACCTCTCTCACAAAATCGATTGCAGAACAGGCATCTAGCAGTTCTTTTCTGACGTCCTCTATCTGCAGACTCCTCCAGCATGCACGCACGACCTTGCACTTAAGAAAACAATGGCCTCCATCTTTATCAAGGCGCCTGCAGACCGGACACCTTGTATCTAGATCGATCCCTCGTCTTCTGATATTGGATTTCCATGCTAAACTGTTATGTCTCTCTCCGTAAGAATTGCTTGAACTTTGGTGGCCATTTCAGTTTCCAAATCTTTCTCCATACCTCATCGACATTATTGCCACCAATAGTGCTAGAGCTTTCACCCTGTTGAGAATGACAATTAAGTTTTTGGCTGGCTTTAAATACATAGTAGGCCGACAGGCAGGACACGTAGGAATAGCAAGAATATTTACCACGTCCTCTGTCAGCACTCCCCACCCGGGTGATCCAGCAGCGGCCCGGCCCAAGTCAACAAGGAAGCGCACCAAGAGTTCTCGCCTTGCTGGACCCGAGTGGGCTTGCATCACCTGCGCAGCGTCCAAGCCCGAGAGTGGCTGATATAAGTAGCTGACATGCTGTGAGAGAGGGACAAGAAATATCAGAACCATTCCCTATTTTCTAATTCATGTAATAGACCTCTGCTACTTTACTTGCAATACAATTTATCTCGCCGCCGCCGTCGTCTTCACCGGCGCCGGCGCTCGCCTACGATTCCGGTTAGCAGCGTAGCTAACAGTGGTATCAGCTCCTTCGCTTCCCATGCGCTGGATCCGCGCCCACCCTCCCACTCCCACTACACCCGGCTTCAGCGAGGCCTTGGCGCCATGGATCCCGTCGTCAGCGACAAGTTCGACGACCTCTTCCGCCGGCTCGACGACCTGCGGGGCGAGTTCCAGTCGTCCTCCGGCCGGATCGACTCCCGCCTCGACGAGCTCGAGGGCGTCCGCAGGGAGCGCGACGCCGCGGTCGACTCCCGCCTCTCTGCTCTGGAGGAGCATGCTTCAGCTCACTACTCCGCCGCGGTTGTCGCCGACAACTGGGGCGGTCACTTCGACCATCGCCTCAACGACCTCGAGCAGCGCCTCCGCGGACTCGAAGCGGTTCGCTACGTCGAGATCCAGGAGGAGCGCGATCTTCGCGTCGAGGACCTGGAGCGGGGCGCGGCCGCGTTCGAGGAGTGGCGTCCCCGCGTCGAGCGCTCCATCCTCTGCCTGCGCTCCGAGCTCGACCTCCTCAACCGCCCGCCTCCTCGCAACCCGAGCGCAGCGGCGGAGACTCCACCGGAGTTGGTTGCCGGGCGCCCATCTGCCGGAGCAACAACCGACTGGCCCAGCGGGCACCGCGCTTCATCGATTACACGGGATATGGGGCATGGTGCTTATGCATCCATGGCCCCGTACCCGGCCAATGGTACGCATCCGCTCCCTTCTTCGTTCAATTCGGTAGCGCACGGCATCAATTCTAGTTCGTATCATCTTCCTCAAACCCAAAATCCTCCAATTCACCACCATGTTCCACCACCGATTCCCCATCCACCACCGATTCCCCATCCACCACCGATTCCTCATCCACCTCCAATTTCTGTTTATCCTCCACCAATTCCCCCAATTCACCAACCACCTCCAATTTCATCCTATTCCCCACCAAATTCCAACCCCCGGTGGTTCACCCATCCCCAATTCATCATTCACCCCCAAATCCAGTGTACCCACCCCCTCGTCCAACTCAATCCTCATCCAATTTCTACCCATACTCTAGCCCAAATCAGAATCCTAGTCCTTACGGCTCTCACCATCATGTGCATCCCAATTCCAACCTCGGCCAGCTTCCTAAGCTCCAGTTTCCCACGTTTGATGGTGAGAATCCCAAATTATGGCTGTCTAGAGCTACCAACCACTTTAAGATGTACTTTGTACACCAATCTATGTGGATCACAATTGCAACCCACCACTTCTCCAATGCTGCTGCACGATGGTTGCAGTCAGTAGAACCACAACTCCAAAACATCTCATGGGAATCCTTCTCGGCTATGTTGATGAATCGATTCTGTCGTGATCAACATGAGCTCCTCACCCGCCAAATGATCCATATCCGTATGACTTCCACAGTCGCGGATTATGTCGAGCGGTTCACGGCCCTTGTTGAGCAGCTCGCTCCTTATCAACCTCATCCTGATGCCGTGTCGCATGTTCAGCACTTCATTGATGGCCTCCGTGAGGACATTCGCGCAGTGCTTATGGTGGCTAGACCTGCAAACCTCGATGCTGCTTGCACTCTGGCTTTACTGCAGGAAGAGGCGGCCGGTCATGGCACGGAGGTACCGCGTTCTTCAGCAAGTTCTTCTGCTCCGCGCCAGGCTGCGTCGAGAAGCGCTCATCCTCCTCTGTTGGGGCCACGCCTTCCATTGGGTGATGTGGCGTCGTCCAGCACTGCTGCTCCAGCACCGCGTGCTGCCTCCATCGACAAGAGCTTGGCGGCACTGCGGGACTATCGTAAGGCGCGTGGTCTCTGCATGCGGTGCGGCGAAAAGTGGAGCCACGGACATCGTTGTGCTCCGGTGCCTCAGGCTCATGCGCTGGAGGAAGTGTGGGCTGTGTGTTCCGGTTTATTTGATGATCTTGAGTCCCCAGATGAGCAAGATGATGGGGTTCCTGCTGCCCATAATTCTGATTCACAAGCTTTTCAGATTTCATCTTCTGAGTCTATGACAGATGCTTCGGCTCCCAAGACTCTGCAGTTTTTGGGCAAGCTGGGTGATCAGGATGTCCTCATTCTTCTTGATTCGGGGAGTACACATTCATTTGTCAGCCCTGAAGTTGCTGCCAAGTTGCCTTCGGCTTCACCCCTGGAGCAGCCAGTGTCAGTCCGAGTTGCCAACGGTAATCTCATCTCTTGCTCTGCTGAATTGCGTGATGCGGAATGGTCAGTGCAAGGATTCCGTTTCCATACTTCTCTCAGAATCATTCCTCTAGCTTCATATGATATGATCATTGGGATGGATTGGCTTCGGGCTTTCTCTCCTATGCGCGCTGATTGGAATGCAGGTTGGATTTCAGTTCCATATGGTTCTGGTCAGGCCTTGCTGTTGAGTACTGCTGCTGATCATGTTCCAACAGATGATGTTCAATTGCTTCATGTCATTGAGGATGTTCCAGCAGTTTCAGAACCTCTCCTTCCTGCCATTCAGCAGCTGGTGAATGAATTTTCTGAGCTATTTGCTGAGCCAACAGAGTTGCCTCCTAGGCGTCACTGTGATCATCAGATTCCCTTAGTTCCTGGAGTTTCTCCGGTAGCAGTGCGTCAGTACAGATACAAGCCTGCTCTGAAGTCTGAAATTGAAAAGCAGGTTACTGAATTGTTGCAATCTGGCATGATCAGACCAAGCACTAGTTCCTTCTCTTCTCCTGTGCTTCTGGTACGCAAGAAGGATCAATCTTGGAGGATGTGTGTGGACTATAGGATGCTCAATGCCTTGACGGTGAAGACCAAGTTCCCTATCCCGGTTGTTGATGAGCTTTTGGATGAGCTATCTAATGCCAAGTGGTTCTCTACTTTGGACCTTCGAGCAGGATTTAATCAAATTCGATTGGCTCCAGGGGAGGAACACAAAACTGCCTTCCAAACTCATTGGGGCCAGTTCGAGTACAATGTTATGTCATTTGGTCTCACTGGAGCTCCAAACACCTTCCAGAGTGCCATGAATTCTACCTTGCATTCTGTCCTCCGAAAGTTTGCCTTGGTATTCTTTGATGATATCCTCATCTATAGTCCAACATTGGAGGATCATTTGGACCATCTTCGTCAGGTCTTTACTCTGTTGGCGGCTGATCAATGGAAGGTCAAATTCAGTAAGTGCCAGTTCGCTCAGCAGTCAATTGCTTACCTGGGACACATTGTCAGCAGCCAGGGTGTCTCCACTGATCCATCCAAGATCAAATCAGTGCAAGTGTGGCCAATACCCAAGGACGTTAAGGAACTTCGTAGTTTCCTTGGATTGGCAGGTTACTATCGTAAGTTTGTCCGCAACTTCGCTCTTCTAGCTCGACCACTCACTGACCTGCTCAAGAAGGGAACACTTTTTGTTTGGACTCCGGGTCATACTGCTGCCTTTGAGGCCCTGAAGTCAGCTTTGGTGGATGCTCCAGTTTTGGCAATCCCAGATTTCTCAAAAGGCTTTCAGCTGCAGACTGATGCCAGTGATTCTGGAGTGGGAGCTGTATTGCTACAAGATGGCCATCCCTTGGCATATGTCAGCAAGTCCTTGGGACCGCGTTCTAGAGCTCTGTCTACTTATGAAAAAGAAGCTCTTGCTATACTAGTGGCTGTGGAGCAATGGCGTCCATATTTGCAGCATGCCGAGTTCGTTATATTCACTGATCATAAGACTCTGGTGCATCTAACTGACCAGCGCCTTAATACACCTTGGCAGTTGAAGATGCATTACAAGTTGGCTGGACTGCAGTACAAAATTCTGTACAAACCAGGGATCTCAAATTCAGCAGCAGATGCTCTGTCCCGCCATCCACACCCTCCTGCCCAGCTGTATGCGGTATCCTGTTCCACCCCTACTTGGTTGCTCGAGGTGGTCAATGGCTACTCCAATGATCCCCTGTCTACAGAATTACTCCAAGCATTGTCTCTTGATCCAAAAGCTCGGCCTCCATTTACACTTACGGATGGAGTTATTCATCATAATGGTCGAATTTGGATCGGTGCTAATAATTCTTTGCAGCAGCGAGTTATGTCTATTGGAAGGGAATGAAGCAATCTGTTCGTGAATTCGTGGCTGCATGCACAGTTTGTCTCCAGGCTAAACCTGACAGAGCCCGATACCCAGGGTTACTTGCTCCTCTGCCGGTTCCAACTGAAAATTGGCAGGTTATCTCAATGGACTTTATCAATGGGCTTCCAACTTCAGGTCAAGCTAACAGTATCCTTGTGGTAGTTGACAAACTCAGTAAATATGCTCACTTCTTGCCGCTTCATCATCCTTATTCGGCAGCAAAAGTGGCTGAAGTGTTCATGTCTAACATCTACAAGTTACATGGTTTACCCCAGCACATCATCTCTGATCGTGATGCTATCTTCACCAGTTCCTTTTGGAAGGAGTTGTTTGATCGTGCTGGCGTTCAATTGGATATGAGCTCTGCATACCACCCACAATCGGATGGGCAGACCGAACGGGTTAACCAGTGCCTCGAGACATATCTGAGGTGTTTCGTCCATTCTTGTCCACGTCGATGGCTCAAGTGGCTGCCATCCGCTGAGTTCTGGTATAATACCAGCCATCATTCAGCACTGGGAACTTCTCCATTTGAGGTACTCTATGGCCATCCTCCACGTCATTTTGGTATTACTAATGATTCTGCCGAACCTGTTTCCGATGCTTCTGTCACATTGGCGGAGCGCGCAACCATGCTGGCATCTGTTCGACAGCACCTGCTTCGCGCCCAGCAGCGCATGAAGACTCAGGCGGACAAGCACCGTTCTGAACGCTCCTTCGAGGCTGGCGACTTTGTCTTCCTTCGCCTTCAGCCATACGTTCAGTCGTCCCTGGCGCCTCGCTCTCACAACAAGCTCTGCTTCAAGTATTTCGGACCGTACAAGATTCTGTCCAAGATTGGTGCCATGGCGTACAAGCTGGAGCTGCCGCCTTACTCCAGATCCATCCCGTGTTCCATGTGTCGCTGCTCAAGCCGGCTCCACCAGGCACTTCTTCTTCTCCTACGACACTGCCGGACTTCGACGACAACTTGCAAGTGCCGGAGCGCGTCCTCCAAGCTCGCCTGCACCAGCGCGGCGACCAAGCCGTGCAACAGCTGCTGATCAAGTGGAGCGGACTCGACATCGACCTGGCTACTTGGGAAGATGCTGAAGCTGTCCAGCAGCAATTCCCGAATGCGCCGGCATGGGGACATGCCTCCTTCCAAGGGGGGAAGAATGTCAGCACTCCTCACCCGGGTGATCCAGCAGCGGCCCGGCCCAAGTCAACAAGGAAGCGCACCAAGAGTTCTCGCCTTGCTGGACCCGAGTGGGCTTGCATCACCTGCGCAGCGTCAAGCCCGAGAGTGGCGATATAAGTAGCCGACATCTTTGTGAGAGAGGGACAAGAAATATCAGAACCATTCCCTATTTTCTAATTCATGTAATAGACCTCTGCTACTTTACTTGCAATACAATTTATCTCGCCGCCGCCGTCGTCTTCACCGGCGCCGGCGCTCGCCTACGATTCCGGTTAGCAGCGTAGCTAACATCCTCCTCCCAAAATATATGTTGGACCAGCTCAAAATCCCAAGTGCCCGTCAGTGGATCAATGAGTTCAGAGACTTTGGATAAAAGTACCGAACCTCTTCGTGTCCAAGGTCTCCAAGTTATACCCAATGGTATTCATGGGTTCTTCCATACCCAAATTTGTTCGCCATCTACTACTCTCCAAATCAATCCCTTCTCCATCTCTCTAAGACCTCGAACAAGACTGCGCCAGGTATATGAGATCCCCTGCCCTCCTTTGCCTCCATGGTATATCACCATTTGGCCAATATTTCGCCTTCAAGAGATGTTCACATAGTAACTATGGGTTTTGCATAGTCTCCACGCTTGCCTCGCTAGCATTGCCAAGTTAAAAAGGTGCAGATCCGTGTAGCCGAGCCCCCCTTCTCTTTTCGCCTAGACAATGCAATTTTCTTTTATTGTCTTGCTCCGCCAACCAATATCTACATATATTGTGCTAATATCATCACATAGAGTCTTCGTCAAATCAAGGTCCTGTGTAGATTGCCCCAAAATTCCAAATTTTTTCACTCTCTCTATCACATCAAATTTTGGACACATGTATGGAGCAATATAGATAATTAATTATACAGTTTGGTTGTAAATCAAGAGACAAATCTTTTAAGCCTACTTATTCTATAATTGATAAGGGATTTGCTAAATCCCACTGGGTTTTTCTAAAAACCCAGGCGATGTAAGCAGAACATCGTCGTTCACAGGCCAGAACATCGCCGTACACAGGCTCGAACATCACCGTTCACATGCCAGAACATCCAGAACATCGAGTGAGTGTCGCAGAGAGAAAAAACCAGAGCATCAGTGGAACATCGTCCGATACACAACAGAACATCACCGCGAGCAGGCCAGAACATCGCCCAGGCGACTAGGATTTAGGAAAACTGAATTGATAATTATCAAATATAAACGAAAGTGATACAGTATTTTTGAGGTTCACCTTTTATATACAATCTAAACAAGTCCCAAAGGAAGACATTTGACTAACAAAAAAATCAAAGCAAGACATGGCAAAACTTGGAATGGCTAGAACAGTCCACTCGGCCCAGTAAGGGAGGAAGCCCACTAGCCATTTAAACTGTATAGAACACCCAAACGATGCCCTAGCATCCTCGCTCTCAGGAGACCGCGCCGCCTCGTCTGCTCAAAAAAAGAGAGGCGAGACCGCGCCGCCGCTTCTCTACTCCCCTCTGGCTGCGCACCGCCGCTCCTCCGCCTGCGAGCAGCAGCTCCTCCACCCGCGCGCCCCTGTCCGTCGCTCTACCTCACCTTCGCGAAATCGAGCGACTTGCACACCAGGAGGTACGCACAGATGGTTGATTACTTTTAGGTTTTAGGTTTTAGGGTTAAGGTGTGAGGGTCCAGTGTTTAGCGGTGCCGCGCCTTTATGCATATTGTATTGAAGTGAGTTTTTGTTGTTGTTGTTTAGTCGTAGTTTTTGCTCCTCGCTAATGGCCTCGGCCATAGTAGGTTATGTTACCGGCGAGCTTGTTGCCTTCTGCAGGGTGATGTTATATAGTCCTCTTATGTTGCCTAGAATGATAATAATCATGTATAGCTGTGGGTAGATACATCTCTCTAGGCATGTTTGAACATGAAGTGATTAAATCCCTTGTGCTTGTTTGAGACCACAATTCACTTGTATGATTAGGAGTGTTTGGGGCTGTGTGACTAAATGTATGTGCCGTTTGGTATAGAACCAAGTAGTGAAATATGTGAAGAACATTTGACATATGTGCTGAATTTTTCCTGCTTGCACAGTTGTAGTGAAGAAAAACTTTTGTGTATCTAAATATTTTTTAAAAAAGTTGGCAATGCAAAATTTGTAGAGAAATTGTATTACCTTTGTTTTCATGAAATTTCATGATTTTATCTCACCATGTTTGGGAGATATGATTTTTGAAGTTCGCTGTAAGGTTTTTACTGTGTGTTTCTGGCCTTTTGTGTTTTTTGACCATGTTAACTTCAAAACTAGCTCCTGTTGATAACTAGGAAGTTGTAGCATTTTCCTAGGCTTTCCAAATTGTTAATATTTTTGGTTGGCTAGAACTCTAGATATGAATTTATCAAGTTTCGTGTCAGTGTCAGGTTCTGTGCGCACTACTTTTTTGTGCTTTTTGGCCTTGTTAACTTGGAAGCCAGACCTGAACTAGAAACATATGGAGAACTTCACAAGCTTTCCAAATTGTAAAAAAAACATAGTTTTCCGTGATCTAATACTCTGGCAATGATTTATTATTTCTACTGTACTGCCGCTGTCCTGAAATTTCAGATCTTGTAATTGCATGATTTGCATATTTGTATAGCTTCAATAGAAAATGGTTCCTGTTTGTGGGATGTAAATGTTTTATAGTTTTCAAGCTCCAACTAATATTGAGGTTTAAAATGTGCTCTGCTATTTAAGAAGTTGAGTTCCAATTTGTTGTTTCTGCTAGTTCAAGTTAACTTTGTTTGTTTCTACTTTTCTATATGTAGGTCCTTTACCTTGTTATGCCAATGCCAAATATTTTAAATGGTTACAATAAAGTTAAGTCATCAATATAGTTAGCATGTTTTGGTAGATGTTTGCCTATGCTGACTGAAAATCTGTTACTTTTTTATGTAGGATACAGCCATGGATATCACTCAGGTTCTGCTAGCAGCTCAGTCTCCAGATGCTAACCTTCGAACAGTAGCAGAAGGCAACCTCAAGCAGTTCCAGGAGCAGAATCTTCCTAACTTCCTCCTCTCCTTATCAATAGAGCTCTCAAACGAGGAAAAACCTCCAGAGTCTAGAAGGCTCGCTGGTATTATCCTTAAGAATTCTTTGGACGCAAAAGATTCTGCGAAAAAAGGAGCTACTGACTCAGCAATGGGTAAGCGTGGATCCATCTGTCAAATTGAAGATCAAGGAGTCGTTGCTAGTGACACTAGGATCTTTGGTGCATGATGCAAGACGTACCAGTTCACAAGTCATTGCCAAGGTTGCGTCAATTGAGATACCCCGTCGAGACTGGCAAGACCTTGTTGCCAAATTGCTGGGCAACATGACTTCTCCAGGTGCATCCGCTCCTTTGAAACAAGCAACACTAGAGGCAATGGGTTATGTGTGTGAGGAGATTTCTCCGCAGGACTTGGAGCAGGACCAAGTGAATGCTGTTCTGACTGCAGTTGTCCAGGGAATGAACCAGACAGAGCTCAGCCATGAAGTTCGTCTTGCTGCAGTTAAGGCCCTATATAATGCTCTTGACTTTGCCGAGAGTAACTTTGCAAATGAAATGGAGAGGAACTATATAATGAAGGTGGTTTGTGAGACTGCTGTGTCTAAAGAAGCGGAGATCAGACAGTCTGCCTTTGAATGCCTTGTTGCAATAGCATCCACATATTATTCACACTTAGATCCTTATATGCAAACCATATTCAACTTGACAGCTAATGCAGTGAAAGGTGACGAGGAACCAGTTGCACTTCAAGCTGTTGAGTTCTGGAGTGCTATTTGTGATGAAGAGATTGCGCTCCAAGATGAATATGAGGGATCTGAGGATGGCAACTCTACTGTACACTTTCGCTTTATTGAAAAGGCCCTCCCTTCACTTGTACCTATGCTGCTGGACACTTTGTTGAAGCAAGAGGAAGATCAAGACCAAGATGATAATGTTTGGAACATTTCTATGAGTGGTGGGACGTGCCTCGGACTCATTTCCAGAACTGTTGGTGATGCAGTTGTCCCTCTCGTGATGCCATTTGTTGAGGCCAACATCACAAAGCCTGATTGGCATTGTCGCGAGGCAGCTACTTTTGCATTTGGTTCTATCCTTGAAGGCCCCTCTGTTGAAAAACTTGCTCCGCTGGTTCAGGCTGGTCTACATTTCTTGCTTAACACAATGAGTGATGCAAACAGCCAGGTAAAAGATACCACAGCTTGGACTCTGGGGAGGGTATTTGAGCTCTTGCATTCTCCAGCTGGTGCAAACCCAATCATAAATGATTCAAACCTTCCTCGTATCATGTCTGTGTTGCTTGAGAGTAGTAAAGATGCTCCAAATGTGGCTGAGAAAGTCTGTGGAGCTATTTATTTTCTTGCCCAAGGTTATGAAGATGCAGAGTCAATGTCTTCTGTGCTGACACCTTATCTACCTAATATCATTGCTGCTCTTCTTTCTGCTGTGGACCGTGCTGATACCAGCCATTTCAGGCTTCGTGCTTCTGCTTATGAAGCACTGAATGAGATTGTGAGAGTCAGCAACATACCTGAAACTTCAGGCATCATAGGCCAGTTGTTGCAGGAGATCATGAGAAGATTAAACCTTACATTTGATCTCCATATACTCTCTTCTGGTGATAAGGAGAAGCAAAGCGATCTGCAGGCTTTGCTATGTGGTGTTCTGCAGGTCATTATCCAGAAACTGAGCAGCACAGATGCGAAGTCAATAATTTCTCAGACTGCTGATCAGTTGATGATGCTCTTTCTGCGAGTCTTTTCGTGCCACAGTTCTACTGTCCATGAAGAAGCAATGCTTGCAATTGGTGCTCTTGCATATGCTACTGGTCCAGACTTTGTTAGATACATGCCTGACTTCTTCACGTACCTGGAGGCTGGCTTGCAGAATTATGAAGAGTACCAAGTGTGTTCCATCTCTGTTGGGGTTGTTGGTGACATTTGTCGTGCCTTGGAAGACAAAATTTTGCCCTTCTGTGATCGTATTATGACTGTTCTTCTCAAGGACCTATCAAGCTCTATGCTCAATCGGTCTGTGAAGCCTCCAATTTTCTCATGCTTTGGAGACATTGCTCTTGCTATTGGTGAGAATTTTGAGAAATATCTGCCATATGCCATGCCGATGCTCCAAGGAGCTGCAGGACTGCTTGGTACTCTTGATCAGAGTGATGATGATATGGTTGATTATGGCAACCAGCTCAGACGCGGCATTTTCGAGGCATACTCTGGTATACTACAGGGCATCAAGGGCCCAAAAGCTCAGCTGATGATCCCATATGCAACCCATCTACTACAGTTCACTGAAGCTGTCTTCAGAGATAGGAGCAGGTGCCTTTCATTTACACTGTAATTTGTGTTTATGTTTTTTTCTTACGTGTTTGTTAATATATCCCTGTTCTGTTGTTGTTTGTGCCATCAGGGATGACAGTGTGACAAAGGCTGCAGTTGCTGTCCTTGGGGATCTTGCAGACACGCTTGGCCACAGCTCAAAGGATCTGTTCAAGACCCACCTATTCCATGTTGAGGTCTTGAGGGAGTGCCAAGCCCAAGAGTTGGATGATGAAGTCCGGGAGACTGCACAATGGGCCCAGGGGATGATAAACCAGGCGGTGGTTTCTTAATGTGGGATGGTTTTGGTTTGTTGGTTATGGGAGGTTTCTTTTGTGGCTGTAAGGATAGCTATATATATGTAGCGTCAGTCTTAGGATCCTGTTAGGCAATTGTGCGTTGTTGTTGGTCTGTCGATTCGGTGCGCATCACATTGGACCTGGTGGTTCTTGGTCTCTGTCTGTGGATGTCTTGAACAGCAAAACTTGGTTCATTTATCTTAGTATTTTTCAATGCTGGTGTTGTGTTTGCTTCCTGTTTTCCATTTCTTGTTCATATTGATTCTTTGTGAAATGATATGTAAAGTTTCAAGTTTACCATTGGATGATGTGTTGCTAGGTTCAAGGCATTTTGGCTCTACTGTAACTGAAGAGAACTGTTCATATGGTAACTACTGTTGGCTTAGTGTCTTGGTTGCTCCGCATTTTCATTGTTTTTGCTACCAACTTTAACATATTGAAGATAAGAATTGCTTACCTAAACTTTTTGTTCCTTCAGATTTTGACATGTCTGATGCTCAACAAGAGCACTCCTTGGCTATTGAGCATCTTGCTCCCAGATTAGCAGCTTTGCGGATTGAACTATGCCTGATCCATATGAGTGAAGAATGTTTTTGGAAAATTTACTCTTTTCTCCTACATCCTAGACTGAACAAGCATGATGCCGAGCTTCTATCTACCCCACAGGTAAAATTCTCCTTACTGTTGATACTATATTATCTCCATGTTTACATTGTTACCGAAAATTGGAATAGATATGTAAAACTACATCTGAGTACTATAAGGATAATTAATAATTTATGATTGGCTGATTTCTCATAGCAAATTTGGTGGGAACATACTGGTGTTTAATGTTAAGGTTAGCGATGATATTCTTGTACCAAATATCTAGTTAGTTCTGACTTGAGATTCGTTAGGTGGGAATATTTCTCAAGACATCTCTTTTACGGTTTACATTAATATTCTTTATGGATTTATTTATTTCATTAATGTGATACATCATACATGAGAACTTCTAAGTGTTGCTGTATGGGAAAAGAAAATAATACCTTATTTCATTTGAAGTAATTATGGTTGAACGAGCAGAGACAAACTTACAATAGGTTCCATATTCTTATGATTCCCTTATCTTTTAGACAACATAGTTTAGCCATATAATTTGTTTTTACTTTCAAGAGATCTTGATTCTTGATTTAGTTCGACGTATGTGTAGAACATTTCTAGTTGCATACTGAACTACTAGACATAAGAGTTGTTGGTTCACACCAGTGCACCATATGATTAAACATGCTATTTAGTGATCTGATGAAGGAAGCTGAAATAAACTTATCTAGCTTATCTTGAAGCTAGCAACTGCAAATTATGTCGTCTCTTCCATAGTGCCTAATGTATTTTGATCATAAATACGGATTGTGGTCAAATATAGAAATTTCATGGCAAATGACCAGCTTGTCCCACATCAAGTGTCCATACTCCATCCATAAAGGAAAAAAAGACGACAAATTGTAATGGGAGACATAAAAGAACATGGCAAAGTATGAACATCATTACTTCTGCTGTTCTGCATGTGTGTAATGGTGGAGGAAGGAATTAAATTAAGTGTGGTGAAATGCCAAAGTAGGTAACATAGGTTGAGTAATATTGAAAATTTGAATTGTTTTATACACATGCAAAGATTTGATGACCGAGTACAAAATTATTTGCACTGTTGAGTCCATATTTACTTAATTATTTACACTGTTCTTCATAAATTAATACCAAGTTTAAACGACAAATTGAATAAACAAGTAAATAATAATTGAAAAAAACTTCTGCGGCTGCATATTGGGCCTTACTCCCCTAACTGATTCTCATCAGAGTGCGACCGATGTTTGTACACCTGTTCCTCTGCATGAATGTGTTGCATGGCGTCACTGTCTTTGCATGGCCAGCTCACCAAGTCTCCGCATCGGCGCCTAAGCCCTAGGCATCATCCCACTACAAACCGGCAGCACGGCAGAACTCAAACTGACGAATTGTCTGGGACTGGGTCTGCATGTAGATGGACAGCCAGACTGGAACAGAATACGGACGGGGTGGCTGTCCAGACGATAGAGGCAGAGCACACACCGATGGCCCATACCATACACAAGGCCTGAAGCCACAACATAGGAAAACCATTTGTTCCTTCTCCAGTCCTGTCTGCTGGGCTGACTGTTTTCAAAGCTTGCTTTGATGCCCATGGCCGACCAGCGGATGGGGTGCACGTCTGGCAATTCAGGGGGAGATCTGCTAGGAAGTCAAGGAATGGCGTCCACCATACCTAGTCATACCAGATCCTTCACCCTTGCAGGTTTGTGCCTACATGTTGCTGCAATATATGAGATTGCTTCCTCTATCTTTTGCAGTGAGTAGTAGATAAGCTTCCTTCAAACTTTATGTAACATATGCATTTTTTCGCTAGCAAGTTTTAGACCTTGCAGCAATTGTGATGTTCCTGATTGGTGTACTAAAAAACTCGGCCCTGGTGGGAGACCCTCACCACGGTGTTGCGCTTAGGTGAAGTTTATTGTGTGCGGAACCGAGAAAACCCTCTTGAGCCTGGCAGCCCAGCACCTGATACTTAGGCCCATGACAGCTGCGTGTCTCGCAGTAAGGAGTAGGTAGTGGACAATGTGTTGCACTGAAAATTGCCGACGGGGTTTAAACTCATTGGTGAAAAGTTGAATCTCTAAAGTTGACCTTCAAGCAAGGGGCATGTTGTAATAGCTACCATTTAAGGCCAGTTACTCGATATGAACTCTCAGATGATGCCAAATAGAGTATTTTGTGCAATTATGCTAGGTTTTTTCAGTGACATCATGAATTGGGCAAAAATAAGTGTAGAAAATTCTGCCTATCATGCATGCTGCACAGTAATAGTCCAAGAACCTCCTTTTTTATGAGACACGGTTAACAAAATTCCAATTAAACACTTGCAAGATCCTGCATAAAAAGAACTAGAAATATGCATTCTTTATCTTCAATGACTTTCCCTTGCCTGTTTTCCATGTCAAGCTTCTCTGGTTGAGAACAAAGCTAATATTATAATTTGGCTGCTTGTGATGGATTAACTTGAAGTAACCTGATTGCATCTTTCCAGTGCTCCCCTGCACCTAGTGTTGAGTGTCGACAACCTGAAATCAAATAAACTCAGTTTGACATAAGTTATCTTGCTAGGTATTGAAATTTCAAACTACAACTGAATCAATAGAGGAACGAGCGAGGAAAAGTTAAAAAGTAATTAAATTTGAACCCATCCAGGATCAAAACTGCTTGCTTTAGTGATTACTATCCTGCACATTTGTATTTCTTTCTATAAATTAGATTTGCAATGTGGCAGAACACCCAAGTTTACTTTCTTTAACTTTTGGAGTTCATTTATATCATGGGTGCACCAAAAGGAGGGATGCACAATAAGAATATCAGTTGCTGTGGTTGTCCGGATGGGAATGGAATACGTATGGGTGGTTGTCCGGACGATAAACAGACAGCACACAGCGATGGCGCATACCATAAGCAAGGCCCAAAGCCATGACCTAGAAAAACCGTTTGTTACTTCCTCCTGTCTATTGGGCAGATTGTGTTCAAAGCTTGCTTTGATGCCCATGGCTGATCAGCGGACGGGGTGTGTGTCCGGCAGTTCAGGGGGAGATCTGCTAGGAAGTCAAGGTATGGTGTCTGCCATACCTAGCCATATTGATCCTTTGCCCCTACATGTCTGTGCCTACATGTTACAGCAATATATGAGATCGCTTCCTCTTTTGCAGTGAGTACTAGATAAGCTTCCTTCAATGTATATGCAATATTCATTTTTGTGCATACTTCTGAGGAGCTACCGATTCATGTCAAATTGGCTGTTTTTATTTGTCTAGAAATATAATCATACAAGCATGTTTCAGCCCTCCCAAACTAGATCTGGAAGCTATAGGTAATTTGTAGGCATGCTTTAGATTTATGTGGCTAGATTTCTCTAACCTGTAGTTTGCATGCACTGTTTAGATTCCCCACCACTGTGTTGCGCTAAGATAAAGTTTATTGTCGGCGGCACCAAGAAAACCCTTAAGACCGGCAGCCCAATACGTGCAACTTAGGACCCGGACATGGCTGTGTGTCTTGCTGTAAGCTGCATTAGACACATGTTGCACGGGAAACTGCTGACGAGAGGGTTAACTCATTGGTGAAAAGGTTGAATCTCTAAATTTGACCTTCAAGTGCAGATTCAAGCAAGGGGCGTAATTAGCAGTTAAGGCCAGTTATTCAATATGAACTCTCAGAAGATGGCAAACAATATTTTGTGCAATTATGCTAGGCTTTCTCAATGACATCACAAATTTGGCAAATTAAGTGTAGAAAATTCTGCATATCTGATTATTATATCAAAGACGATTTAGTAGTAGATGCCCATGGCCTATGTGGCTATGTCCATCCATATGTGCTGTGCAGTAATGGTCCAAGAACTTTCCCTTTTATGTGACATGGGTAAACAAAATTCTAATTAAGCATTTGCAAGATCCTGCATAAAGAAAACTAGAAGTATACAGTCTTTTATCTTCAACTGACTGTTGCCCTTTCCTGTTAACCTTCTCTTGTTGAGAACAAAGCCAATATTATAATGTTTCTGCTTGTGATGGTTTATCTTGAAGTAAACTGATTGCATGTTCCCAATGCTCCCGTGCACCCTGGTGCCATCAACCTGAAATCAAATAAAGTTAGTTTACTTGAGTTATTTTGCAAGGTATTTAATTTTCAAACTCCAATAGAGGAACCAATGAAATGATTAAAAGTGGAACCGATGTAGGATCAAAACTGCTTGCTTTTAGTGTTTAATATTCTGCACATTTGTAGTTCTTTCTATAAATTAGATTTGCACTGTGGCGGAACACCTTCCCCCAAGTTTGATTTTCTTGAACTTTTGGAGTCCATTTGTGTCACGGGTTCACCAAAAGGAGGGATGCACAATAGAATATCAATTGCTGTGGTTGATGCAATCATCCTAACTAAAGACCAGATTATTTGTCATTTCTGCTGGTATCAAACAGTTTATTCCATGAATAATTATACCTGTCTGAGCCAGTAATCTATTTCCAATTCTTATTCTTGCAGATTGTGGAAGCTAGAGCAATGCTTATGCAATGTTTGCAATACTAGACAGCTTGAAAATGAGCAGCTAAGGTCATCATAAGGATGATCTTGGAGTTCAGTTATTAGAGGACACCTTGAAAGATGGTACAGAAGCATTCCCATTCATTCATGTGACGGGAAACAGCTTCTGTTAGGCCCATAACAGATATCCAAGTAACGGAATTGCGGTTGTGGACAAATCAGTCATCAAAGAGGAGCTGTCCAAGGATTATACTGAGACCTCAAATGTTTTGCAAGAGGCCTTTGATGATGACATAGACGATTGGTTCGACTAGGAGGCTGATCTTGCTGGCCACCCAACTATCCACATAGGTGAGGAAGCCGTGTCTTTTAGCAACTTGCAAAGCGAGCTGTCGACCCGTGTTTTGGAAACTGGATATCTATGCTGTGAAAGAAAATGTAGAGGTGAAGGCTGTTCCTGAAAAGAATAGGGTGGCTTTGTTTTACACTCAAGCTGCCGGGTGAAGGCACTGTGATCTTTTCGCTCAAGCTGCCAGGGCGAAGGCACTGTGATCTTATCGCACTGAATTGCACATATATCTGATAAAAGCAGAGTGATCTTCAATTTATCGAGAATTTGTGTGCAATACAGCTTGCTAGTTTATATACACATTTGTACTGCTTCCTGACATTGTAAGTCGGAATTGAGTACCTACGGAAGCGTCTATGCAGCTTGCAAAAGAACAACAGGTAGATTGTCCTCCGAACAGGTTTTAAGACCTGATGTAGTTGAAGTTATTCGAGAGCTTCCCAAGGTGTGAGTGAGACCATAGAACGCTCCCCAGGGAAGGTCTGGGCCTCTCCTGAGGGCTGAGGCTGATGCCCGGCGGGGCTGGCACGCTGGTCTTCCTCACCGGCGGCCACCCCGGGGCCTCCTTCACTACATCGACCGAGATGTCCATCTCTGCAACCGCGACCTCGCCGCCGGTGTCTGACGAGGTAGAATATGCCAAAGGCCTCGTCCTTGTGCCTCTTGAGCTCAACTCTCAGCAGCGACAGGCCCGTTGGCGCGCCCCAGTGACGCTCCCCGGACGGCCGGACCCCGGTCACGCTCTCGCGCGCGTCCACCACGGCGTTGGCGCGCCGTGTCTTTTCTACCGTACTAGCAGTAAATAAAATAAGTCGCAAAAAAATAGCAGTAAATAAAATAAAAAAATAAAAGGTAGAGCAATTCTGTAACAGCCCACTCGGCCCAGTAAAGGAGGAAGCCCACCGGCCATTTAAACTGTCTTGAACACCCAATGATGCCCTAGCATCCATCCTCGCTTTCTCAGTAGACCGCGCCGCCACTGCTCAAAATCAAATCAAAAAGAAAAAACGAAAAAAAAAGAGGCGAGACCTCGCCAGTCGCCGCCGCTCCTCTACGCTCCTCTGGCTGCGCGCCGCCGCTCCTCTACTCTCCTCCGGCTGCGCACCGCCGCTCCTCCGCCGGCGCACCGCCGCTCCTCCGCCGGCGCGCCCCCTGTCCGTCGCTCTACCTCTCCACCTGCGCGGAATCGATCGACCTGCACACCAGGAGGTACGCACAGATGAAATCGCAGTCCAACAGACCATTTCGCCATCCTAATCCTGTCTCCTATCTTCCTTTCGTCACCATCCATGTGTTCTGACAGTTCATGCCACGATTGATTGGACGCCTAGGGCCTAGGAGACGCGTTAGGCCTCCGCCTAGCGCTTAAGCGCGCCTAATCGAGCGTTTAACTACGTTTTTTTCGATGTGCTTTAATATGGATGAAAAAATTGCAAGCAGTGCCTTTGTTGAATGAGTTGTTTGGCTAATATCTGAGCAAAGTGTTGCTTGTCTCTTTTTTTTTTTTTGCATTAGCTATTTATTTGGTGAACTCTAATGTACTGTACTACCTTAGATATTGTTATTGCAGTATGTTTGTGTGAGGCTTGGTAGAATTTTATTTTACTGCAGTAGTCCAATGATGTATTGTTAAATATAGACCCTCTTGTGCTACTCCATGCAATCCGCTTTAGAGCTAGAAACATTGTTTGAAATGCTTATTTTTACTACAGTTATATGCTGTGAAATAAATACAAGGTCATACAAGTTATAGAAATAGGTTCTCTATTAGTTAAGCCTAGTTTCTCTCCTTTTTGGTTGATTTGTCTAATGTTGGAAATACCTAATACAATTAGGTTTAGGGTTTAGGGTTTAAGGTGTGAGGGTCTAGTGTTTAGTGGTGCTGCTCCTTTATGCATGTTGTCATGAAGTTTTTGCTCCTCACTAATGGCCTCGGCCATAGTAGGTTATGTTACCAGCAAGCTTGTTGCCTTCCGCAAGGTGATGTTAATAATAGGGGCTATTCAGTCCTCTTGTGTTGCCTAGAATAACCATGTATAGCTGCAGGTAGATACATCTCTCTAGGCATGTTTGAACATGAACTGATTAAATCCCTTGTGCTTGTTTGGGACCACAATTCACTTGTATGAGTGTTTGGGGTTGTGTGACTAAATGTATGTGCTGTTGGTATAGAACCAAGTTGTGAAATATGCCTGTGAAGAACATTTGACATATGTGCTGAACTTTTTCCTGCTTGTACAGTTCTAGTGAAGAACAACTTTCATGTATCTAAATAATCTTTTTTTTTAAGTTGGCAATACCAAATTTGTAGAGAAATTGTATTACCTTTATTGTGATGAAATTTCATGATTTTATAGGTTTAGGAGATATGAGTTTTTGAAGTTTGCTGTAAGATTTTGACTGTGTTTCTGGACTTTTGTGTTTTTCAACCATTTTAACTTCAAAACTAGCTCCTGTTGATAACTAGAAAGCCGTAGCATTTTCCTAAGCTTTCCGAATTGTTAATATTTTTAGTTGGCTAACTCTAGATATGAATTTCTCAAGTTTCCTGTCAGGTTCTGTGCGCACTGTTTTTTGTGCTTTTCAGCCTTGTTAACTTGGAAACCAGACCTGTGCTATAACTAGAAACATATGGAGAACTTCACAAGCTTTCCAAAATGTAAAAAAACAACAACTACAACAACAAAGTTTTCCGCGATCTAATACTCTGGCTATGATTTATTATTTCGACTGTACTGCTGCTGTCCTGAAATTTCAGATCTTGTAATTGCATGATTTGTGTATTTGTATATCTTCAATAGAGCATGGTTCCTGTTTGTGGGATGGTTTATAGTTTTCAAACTCCAACTAATATTGTTCTGTCTAGGTTTAAAATGTGCTCTGCTTGAGAAGTTAATCAAACTGTAGGGTGAAGCAATTGTCTTTCTTTACATTGTTGTTTCCAATTTGTTGTTCCTGTTAGTTCAAGTTAACTTTGTCGGTTTCTACTTCTCTATACGTAGATCCTTAGCCTTGCTATGTCAAATATTTGAATGGTTAGCATAAAGTTACGTCAATATAGTTAGCATGTTTTGGTAGAGGTTTGCCTGTGCTGACTGAAAATCTGTTACTTTTTTATGTAGGATACAGGCATGGATATCACTCAGGTTCTGCTAGCAGCTCAGTCCCCAGATGCTAACCTTCGAACAGTAGCAGAAGGCAACCTCACGCAGTTCCAGGAGCAGAATCTTCCTAACTTCCTCCTCTCCTTATCAATAGAGCTCTCAAACGATGAAAAACCTCCAGAGTCTAGAAGGCTCGCTGGTATTATCCTTAAGAATTCTTTGGACGCAAAGGATTCTGCAAAAAAGGAGCTACTGACTCAGCAATGGGTAAGCGTGGATCCATCTGTCAAATTGAAGATCAAGGAGTCGTTGCTAGTGACACTAGGATCTTCGGTGCATGATGCAAGACATACCAGTTCACAAGTCATTGCCAAGGTTGCGTCAATTGAGATACCACGTCGAGAATGGCAAGACCTTGTTGCCAAATTGCTGGGCAACATGACTTCTCCAGGTGCATCCGCTCCTTTGAAACAAGCAACACTAGAGGCACTGGGTTATGTGTGTGAGGAGATCTCTCCACAGGACTTGGAGCAGGACCAAGTGAATGCTGTTCTGACTGCAGTTGTCCAGGGAATGAACCAGACAGAGCTCAGCCCTGAAGTTCGTCTTGCTGCAGTTAAGGCCCTATATAATGCTCTTGACTTTGCTGAGAGTAACTTTGCAAATGAAATGGAGAGGAACTATATAATGAAGGTGGTTTGTGAGACTGCTGTGTCTAAAGAAGCTGAGATCAGACAGTCTGCATTTGAATGCCTTGTTGCAATAGCATCCACATATTATTCGCACTTAGATCCTTATATGCAAACCATATTCAACTTGACAGCTAATGCAGTGAAAGGTGACGAGGAACCAGTTGCACTTCAAGCTGTTGAGTTCTGGAGTGCTATTTGTGATGAAGAGATTGCGCTCCAAGATGAATATGAGGGATCTGAGGATGGCAACTCTACTGTACACTTTCGCTTTATTGAAAAGGCCCTCCCTTCACTTGTACCGATGCTGCTAGAAACTTTGTTGAAGCAAGAGGAAGATCAAGACCAAGATGATAATGTGTGGAACATTTCTATGAGTGGTGGGACGTGCCTCGGACTCATTTCCAGAACTGTTGGTGATGCAGTTGTCCCTCTCGTGATGCCATTTGTTGAGGCCAACATCACAAAGCCTGATTGGCATTGTCGCGAGGCAGCTACTTTTGCATTTGGTTCTATCCTTGAAGGCCCCTCTGTTGAAAAACTTGCTCCGCTGGTTCAGGCTGGTCTACATTTCTTGCTTAACACAATGAGTGATGCAAACAGCCAGGTAAAAGATACCACAGCTTGGACTCTGGGGAGGGTATTTGAGCTCTTGCATTCACCAGCTGGTGCAAACCCAATCATAAATGATTCAAACCTTCCTCGTATCATGTCTGTGCTGCTTGAGAGTAGTAAAGATGCTCCAAATGTGGCTGAGAAAGTCTGTGGAGCTATTTATTTTCTTGCCCAAGGTTATGAAGATGCAGAGTCAATGTCTTCTGTGCTGACACCTTATCTACCTAATATCATTGCTGCTCTTCTTTCTGCTGTGGACCGCGCTGATACCAGCCATTTCAGACTTCGTGCTTCTGCTTATGAAGCACTGAATGAGATTGTGAGAGTCAGCAACATACCTGAAACTTCAGGCATCATAGGCCAATTGTTGCAGGAGATCATGAGAAGATTAAACCTTACATTTGATCTCCATATACTCTCTTCTGGTGATAAGGAGAAGCAAAGCGATCTGCAGGCTTTGCTCTGTGGTGTTCTGCAGGTCATCATCCAGAAACTGAGCAGCACAGATGCGAAGTCAATAATTTCTCAGACTGCTGATCAGTTGATGATGCTCTTTCTGCGAGTCTTTTCGTGCCACAGTTCTACTGTCCATGAAGAAGCAATGCTTGCAATTGGTGCTCTTGCATATGCTACTGGTCCAGACTTTGTTAGATACATGCCTGACTTCTTCACGTACCTGGAGGCTGGCTTGCAGAATTATGAAGAGTACCAAGTGTGTTCCATATCTGTTGGGGTTGTTGGTGACATTTGTCGTGCCTTGGAAGACAAAATTTTGCCCTTCTGTGATCGCATTATGACTGTTCTTCTCAAGGACCTATCAAGCTCTATGCTCAATCGGTCTGTGAAGCCTCCGATTTTCTCATGCTTTGGAGACATTGCTCTTGCTATTGGTGAGAATTTTGAGAAATACCTGCCATATGCCATGCCGATGCTCCAAGGAGCTTCAGGACTCCTTGGTACTCTTGATCAGAGTGATGATGATATGGTTGATTATGGCAACCAGCTCAGACGCGGCATTTTTGAGGCATACTCTGGTATACTACAGGGCATCAAGGGCCCAAAAGCTCAGCTGATGATCCCATATGCAACCCATCTACTACAGTTCACTGAAGCTGTCTTCAGAGATAGGAGCAGGTGCCTTTTATTTACACTGTAATTTGTGTTTATGTTTTTTTCTTACCTGTTTGTTACAGCTATAATATATCCCTGTTCTGTTCTTGTTTCTGCCATCAGGGATGACAGTGTGACAAAGGCTGCAGTTGCTGTCCTTGGGGATCTTGCTGACACACTTGGCCAGAGCTCAAAGGATCTGTTCAAGACCCACCTATTCCATGTTGAGGTCTTGAGGGAGTGCCAAGCAGAAGAGTTGGATGATGAAGTCCGGGAGACTGCACAATGGGCCCAGGGGATGATAAACCAGGCGGTGGTTTCTTAATGTGGGATGGTTTTGGTTTGTTGGTTATGGGAGGTTTCTTTTGTGGCTGTAAGGATAGCTATATATATGTAGCGTCAGTCTTAGGATCCTGTTAGGCAATTGTGCGTTGTTGTTGGTCTGTCAACTCGGTGCACATCACATTGGTCCAGGTGGTTTCTGTCCGTGGATGCCTTGAACAGCAAAACTTGGTTCATTTATCTTAATATTTTTCAATGCTGGTGATGTGTTTGCTTTCTGTTTTTCATTTCTGGTTTATATTGATTCTCAGTGAAATGACATGTAAAGTGTCATGTTTTCCATTGGAAGATGTGTTGCTAGGTTCAAGGCATTTTGGCTGTACTGTAAGTGAAAAAACTGTTGGTATGGTAAAAACTGTTGGCTCTGCATGTTCAATGTTTTTGCTACCAATTTTTACTTACAGAACATAAGAATTGCTTACCTGAACTTTTTGTTCCTTCAGATTTTTACATGTCTGATGCTCAACACGAGCACTCCTTGGCTATTGACCTTCTTGCGCCCAGATTAGCTGCTTTGCTGATTGAACTATGCCTGATTCATATGAGTGAAGAATATTTTTGGAAAATTTACTTTGTTCTCCTATAGTCCTACATCCTGACTGAGCAGGCGTGATGCCTTGTTTCTATAATTCTATCCACACCACAGGTAAAACTATCCTTACTGTTGATACTATATTATCTCCATGTTTAACATTGTTCCAGAAAATTGGAATAAATATGTAGTAAAATTATACTCGTGCATGTAATATATGGTTATGTGTGCATGTAAGGACTTCAAAGATAGTTAATTGATGATTGGCTGATCTCTCATAACAAATTAATAATATATGATTGGCTGATTTCTCATAGCAAATTAGGTGGGAACGTACTCGTGCTTAATGTTAAGGTTAACGATGCTATTCTTGTACCAAATATCTAGTTAGTTCTGACTTGACATTCGTTAGGTTAGAAATTTCTCAAGACATCTCTTCTGTTGTTTACTTTAATCATTCTTTGTGGATTTATTTATTTCATTAATGTAATACATGATACATGAGAACTTCTAACGGTTGCTGTATGGGAAAAGAAAAGAATACCATGTTCCATTCGAAGTAATTATGGTTCTACGAGCAGAGACAAACTTATCCCTTATCTCTTAGAAAACATAGTTTAGGCGTATAATTTGTTTTTACATTGAAGAGATCTTCATTCAGTTCCTGCATAAAGAGGACTGGAATTATACAGTCTTTGTCTTCAACTGACTGTTGCCCCTATCCTGTTCTCCATGTGCAACCTTCTCTGTTTTCTCTCTCTTTTGAGCCAAACAACCTTCTCTGATTGAGAACAAAGCTAATATTGTAATGTGTCTGCTTGTGATGGTATATCTTGAAGTAACTGATTGCATGTTCCTAATGCTCCTCTGCACTCTGGTGCCGAAGGCTTGAAATCAAATAAGGTTAGTTTGGCTTGGGTTGTCTTGCTAGGTGTTTAAATTTCAAACTCCAGTATATGAACTAATGTGGTAATTAAAAGTGGAACCCATCCAGGATCAAAACGGCTTGCTTTAGCGATTATTATTCTGCATATTTGAAGTTCTTTCTATAAATTAGATCTGCATTGTGGCGGAACACCTTCCCCAAAGTTGTCTTTCTTGAACTTTTAGAGTGCATTTATGTCATGGGTGCACCAAAAGGAGGGATGCACAATAGAATATCAGTTGCCCTGGTTGATTCAATCATCATAACTAAAGACATGATTATTTGCCATTTCTGCTGGTATCAAACAGTTTATTCCATGAATAGTGATACCTGCCTGAGCCAGTAATCTAAGTCCAGTTCTTAATCTTGCATTGTCCCCCCGTCCACAAATAATTGCACGTTTCGCTTTTCGAGGAATCAAACTCTTTTATTTAACCAATTATATAGAGAATAATATCATTGCTTATATCTCCAAATAAATTATTATGAAAGCATGTTCTAATGTCAATCTAATGATACTTGTTACACATTGTAAGCATGAGACTTGTAATTACTTGTGGACAGAGTTCGTATTGTGGAAGCTAGAGCAATTCTTATGTTCATCACCAGGATGATCATGGAGTCCTGTTACGAGTGGACACCTTGAAAGATGGTACAGAAGCATTCCCATTCATGCGACGGGAAGCAGCTTCTGTTATGCCCATAACAGATTGAGATTGAGAAGCATAAGCATCCTATCCAAGAACTGAAGTTGCAGTTGTGGACAAATCGGTCATCAAAGAGGGGCTGCCCAAGGATCATACTGAGACCTCAAATGTTTTGCAAGAGGCCTTTGATGATGACAGACGATTGGTTCGACGAGGAGGCTGATCTTGCTGGCCACCCAACTATCTTCATACGTGACGAGGAAGACGTGACTTTTAGTGACTTGTAAGAGGATGACATGAAATGATTTAGTTGCAGCTTGCAAAGTGAGCTATCGACCAGTGAAAACCGAGCGGCTTTGGTTTGCACTCAAGCTGCCGGGGTGAAGGCACTGTGATCTTATCGCTCAAGCGGCCTTGAGCGGCCGGGGAGAAGGCACTGTGATCTTATCGCTCGAGATATTGTAGGGTACATAGGCACTGTGATCTTATCGCTCGTTGTTTGGTCAGAGAATTGCACATATATCCGATAAAAGAAAGCAGAGTGATCTTCAATTTATCGAGAATTTTATGTGCAATACAACTTGCTAGTTTATATACATATTTGTACTGCTTCCTGACATTGTAATTCTTTGTACCCGAGATACAGGTAATTACTGGAATGAGCACCTATGGAAGCGTCTTTGCAGATTGCAGAACCGAACAGGGTTTCTAAGACCTGATGTAGTTGAAGTTATTCGAGAGCTTCCCAAGGTGTGACCATAGAAGGCTCCCCAGGGAAGGTCTGGGCCTCTCCTGATGCTGAGGCCCGGCGACGGGCGGGGCTGGCACGCTGGTCTTCCTTACCGGTGGCCACCCCGGGGTCCCCTTGACAACGTCGACCGAGATGTCCATCTCGGCTACCCTCGCCTGCACAGCGCGTAACGCCTCGGCGCGCACCTCGCCGCCGGTGTCCGTGACGAGGTAAAATGTGCCAAAGGCCTCGTCCTTGTGCCTCTTGAGCTCAACTCTCAGCAGTGACAGGCCGTGCTCTCGCAGCACCCTGGTGAAATCCGATAGCAAGCCAGACCGGTCGGCGGCGCGCACCTCCACCCTCACGCCCTGCAACGCCGTGCGTTAGTGAAACGAGGCGACAAGTATAACAGCGGAGAGAGAATGGATGTTCGAGAGAGGCTGACATGTGTGGCCCTCCGCTCCACCGCGGCCACGAGGCACCGGGAGACCTTCTGCCGCTCGGCGCTGCTGTCTACCGTGCGCCCGTCCTTGTGCCGGATGTAATATTCCTGTGTCAATGATGCCATGGAGGGATGATGACGCAATGCAACATGGGCACCCATGTACTGACAAGAACACGTGGTGATACCTGAATGGCAAGAGCTCCCTGGGATCCGACGGTAGCGTGGAAGACGACGTAGTCCATGTCGGTGAGCGCGCACACCGTGTCGAAGAGCAGCCTGGGCCGGTCCCTGCTCGTCATCTTGACGACGGCGTAGCCCCGCTCCTCCCAGCTGTCGATGGACACCCGCGTCGCGGCGGCGCGGCGCGCGGTCGCGGTCGCCGCCTTGTCGCCCATGCAGAAGAGCTCCTCGTCGACGGGGGTCGGCGCCGGGCCGGACTCGTAGTCCCGGTCGTCGTGCATGAGCTGGTGCAGCCGGCGCTCCGTGTGGACGCGGCCCTGCACGGGCTCCGACACGCGCACCCAGCGGCGCTCCCCGGTCACGTTCTCGCGCGCGTCCACCACGGCGCTCACCAGCCGCTCGACGCGCGCCCAGCGGCTGTCCGCGGCGGCCGCGGCCGCCGCCGCCTCCGTCACGTACAGCACCCCCGCCGCGCGGCCGTTGTGCGTCCACGCCTGGCCGGACGCGACGTGGCACCCGTGGTCCACCAGCACGGACGTGATGGACGACAGGAGCCCCGCCCGGTCGTGCACCGTGAACTCGAGCGCCGCGCAGTCCGACACGTCGGGCCCGCCCGGACCGACCACGTTGCCCAGGCACGTGGTGAACCGCGGCGACGGCCCGCTGCCCGGCCGGTGGAACGGCACGAGCGCGCGCTGGATGAACTCCGGGAGCGACGGGTCCGTCAGCTTGCGCCCGATCTGGTCCGTCACGTGGAACACTGCATCATTGGGCAACAGTGGCATACAGCCGGTCAAGAACCGATTGAATTGTGGGGGCAAGCCGGTAAGGGCAATGATTGATGCCCAACTTTCCATGAAAAAGACCGGAGTCAAATTCGACGGCGATGGCATTCAAATCAAAGCAAATTGACAAGAAACGAGGAAGAGTATTAGTAGTGCTTGCCATCCATGAGCCAGCCGCCGTCGGAGGAGATGTACGACTTGGAGATAACGAGGTCGAGGTCGGTAAGCAGCTGCACCATCTCCAGAAGCACGCCGTCCCGGTTCACGCTGTCAACCTGGGAACGTCACACGAAATCAGAACAAGATAGAAGAGGAGGAAGTCCTGTGCATGGTCGGCAATGTCGCGAGAGCAAACAAACAGACCTTGACGAGCGTGCAGTCCTCGCGCGTGTCATTGTCGACGACGACCCTGCAGCGCAGCCACGGCCGGCGTTCAGAAGAGGAGGGGGATCGCGGAGCAAAGGCAGCGGCGGACGCGTACGTACCCGGGGGTGCCGAAGCGGTCGAGCAGCGGGTCGAAGTCGGGCTCGAAGTACGGCCCGGAGACGTACTTCATCGCCGCTGGCTTTCCTTCTTGGATGGACAGAGCCTGCCTCTTGATTCCGCCGATTCTTCTTATTTATTTATCTCTGCCTGGGTGGAAACCTGCACGGATTCGTATAAAACACAAGATATATATAAATAAATATGGCAATAACAATGGCCGGGGCAGATCCAATCTGAGTTGATTGAGGCCAAGAACAGAACAAGAAAGAAACAAGAAATAAAGAGAGAGGCGGGGGGCAATGAAAGAAAGAGGACAACACGAGGAACAGAAGCGCGCGCCGTGATGATCACATGCGACGCCGCGGGTCGCCGGCGCGGCGGCGTGGCAGCAGCAGCAGCAGCGCAATGACAGCATGCTCGCTCGCTGGGGACGCGGGAGATCGCCAACGAACCCTTCCTTCTCCTCTGCGGACGCGGAGGAACGGAGGCGACGAACGAAACCAACGGAGCGGGAGGATATATAGGTGAAGCATGGATGGACGGATGAGGATGGAGGAGATCGATCACCTTCCGATCCACAGGCGCGGGGAGCCGAAAACGAGTGGTGGTGGCTGCGCGCTCGCCCCGCCCGGTTCCGTTCCGGGCTCCGATTTCTTGCTCCGCGCGCGTTGTCTTCGTTGCTCCTCCTCCTCTCCCTGCGCGAACGCCGAACCAACTCTGCGAATCGGCGGCGTTTTAGGATCTGAGCGCGGGGGCGCGAACGGCCGCCGCGCCACGTCGGACGGGGGCGAGGACACGTGGCGGAGGCACCCTGGTCGCTACCGTAGCCTTTTGTCCGGTTCGTTGCTGAATTCCGACTCTGTTTCTCTTGTGTTTTTCGTTACACAGCTTCGGTTCCTCCGACCCTCCTCCTCTGACCGGTCAAGGCTTTGCTGGTAATAGATCAGATCTGTTCGTACGACCGTGTCCTTTTTCGATTGCCGGAGGGAGGAATTCCATGAAGGGTTCTACTTCTGCAGAATTGTTTCGTTTCATGTGATTATTACAGGGAGAAAATCATGTGCAAACCATTCTTGAGATAAATATCCAGACATGCCAGCGCGGAAATGCACGGATTTTTTTTTTCCTTTTGTCTTCTTCTCATGTGCACAGCGTCAGCTATGCGAAATTGTTATTTGGAGAAGAAAAATCGGGATAACGAAAACATGATTCTTGTATAACGTGGCATTGGAGTTCTAATTGAATTCCACAATCTAAATGGACACATTTCTCTCACGCAAAACATATCATTGCTTTGTCAAATTATGATTTTCCCCTGTAGATCAGAGCATGTGCCATTTACGATATGGGTTCATCCTCCGTGGATGATACACGAGATGCATAGGTTTAGTGTTCCCATTTTCCATTGGGTATTTTTGAAATTAAAATATTTTGAATATAAATTTAACAATAACTATATATATAAAAATATGAATTGTTACTCAAGCCATTTTTGTCTAGAAACACCAGTTATGGGATCCAGTCGTAACAAAACAAAAAAGTTTCCCGTATTCAACGAAAAGACTAGAAATTAGGATATCCTACTATTCCACAAGGCAATTAGAATTTCCTTGTGGCGGAAGTTTTCCATCTAGATTCATGTTCTTGACTTGGTATGGGTACTTGCATTTTCGCGAATTAATACAGGATTAACAACATTATTCTTTTATAGTATATAAATATGTGCTCTTTGATAATGAGGTGTCTGTGGTAACTTCGTCAACTTAAAGATTGCCGGCTTAATCTTTTGAAGATGCCCATAGAGATAACGTTTGTTTGCATCCATAAGAGTAAATGTACAAGCATATGAGGAGTCATCTCTATTCCAAGTTATAAGTCATTTTGGCTTTTTTAGATAAATAGCTTTTGCTATGATATATACCGTATCTAGATACATATTAAAAAGAAATATATTTATAAAAATTAAAAATGTGTTATAATTTAAATGGAGTGATCGGTGTGTTATCTGAGTTTTGCTCCAACTTTATTCTGTAGGGCGTAGACAAGTTCAGGATAGAGAACAAAAAGCATGTGGGCTACCTTCGTTTACTTATTTGCACATCGGTGGCTACCTAGTTAAACTCTAGTTTCAAATACTTGATTTCTTATGAACAGTTAAGTGAATTTTATGAAAAAAAAGGAGGGTTATAGAAGTTTGTGATTTGAATTATTGACTTGGCTATGTGGATAGAGAATCAGATCGGCCACTTTAGAATTCATGATCAAAGGATAGATTGGTTCACTCGAAGAGACAGTATTTTCTATGATCATGCCACAACCATGTCATCCATAAACTGGCTCTATAAGATACTATAGAGTGTAAATGGAATAAGTCATGACATATGATCTTTTTTCCGCGACCGGGCCTTCACCCGTTTTTCATTAAGAGGAAAAACATAAAGTTATACAAGTGCTAGTCCACGGTGGCAAGCTGCCAACTAGGCTTCGCACGAACACTTTCCTAACCGCTGGATCAAGTCATGACATATAATCCAATTATATATTGATTGTACTTGCTTTTTATCATGGCATTAGAGTAAAGAATGTTTCTAAGGAGTAAAGTAGGCTAAACCTATTTATTTTTTATTAGTAATAAGTAAATATTTTGTTTGGACATAAGAAACCTAGCTCAAAGTGAATGGAAAAAGAACCATTTTCTTGTGTAAAAAAAAAAAAAAAAAAAGAAGAGAAAATCAATAGTTAGCGGTCAAGGATTATAAGTAGTCTGAATCTTGTGCTAAAACGGAAAACAAGGGTAATTTCCTACTCCTTAAGGTAAAGTAATAAGTAATATACAACTCACAGCCATCAGCTATATAAAAACTCCCAAGTTTTCCGAGTCCACGTGGGTAATATGTACTCGTGTTGGAAGGCTGGAAGCCATATACATGCTACGATATGATGTCGCCGGCGCGCCACTTGCACGAACCCAAGGGCGCCGCCGCCAAGCTTATGCCAGTTTAGAAAAATCTCGGGATCTTGTTGACGCGATGCGTGAAGACCAAACCATGGCGATCGAATCCATGCGGGTGTTTTGTCTTGCGCCCGGGACAACAGAAATGCCGTAGGCCGCCTGCTGAGCGGCCGGTAGCCTGCGTCTGCTTCGTTCCAGTTTTGATTGATGGAGACGTTTGTGTTTGCCCTGGCCTGGCTGGCTTGTTTTGGTCAGTTGGATGGATGTTGGCCAGGTTGTCCGTTGTCGATGTCCTTGACATGGATGGATTTAGTACTGGGAAACCTGATTGTGATTGGGTTGTGTTGTACTCCTACTTTGGATGCGCTGCTTGATGAACAACTAACTGAGCATGTCAGACAGAAATTACACTAGCGCTCGGACGAACTCACGTGCTCGAATCTGCAACTCTGCAAGCAATATTGCCAGACTCGCTTGCAAAATAGTTATTACTGGTTCTTGATACTAGTATTTCTAGATAGCAGAGACGGTAATTGGGCCACAGATGCGTGCTTTACCAGCGCTCGGATTGCATTGGGGGCTCACTGGCTCGTGTGTTGGTCTTTTGGACGATCGACACAGACAATGTCCACGACGACCTGTATGTTTTTTTTTTTTTTTTTTTTTTTTTGGAACTGACGACCTGTATGGTTACTAAACCTGATCAAGAGAAGACTACGGCGACGTGCTGCTTGCTAGAGAGAAGTTGAATTGCTATGCGCATATTTGGATGGCAGCGCGAGTAAACTAAATTTTTGGGCAAGAGTGAGTGCACTACGGGTACTCTCTACTAGCCTATATACGGTGACCCATACCCCGTGTGTGTTCTCACCTGTCAGCAGCGCTGACGGTTGCAACCGCCAACACGGTTACGCGCTGCTGGCGTGCCGGCGCAGCAGCACTGGCTGGTGGCTGGCTTCTGAATCAACGTGCTCCAAATCTGACTACAGCCGCAAACGTACACCAGCCCCACCCCGGCGGCCGGCCCCAAGGGGTTGCAGCCGCCAGCCAGGATTACATTGGAAATGCGCGGTACCAGTCATGTGTGCCCGCCGTCCCGTGCGACGGCAGCAATCATGTGCGGCTCTAGTAAGCTGCGCCCGTACGTGCACAGTCCGACAGCCAATAGCCGGCGAGTCTCGGCCCGCAACCGTTTCCGGCTGGCGTGACGCGGTGACGTGCGGCCGCAACAAAAGGCGGTGGCGCGACGCGCGTACGTACGGCAGCTTGCGTCTGCATTTTGGAATACTCGACTGTCGACTCGGTGGCTTTCCTTTCCTTCCCCCCATGTGGGAGTGGGAGGACGGATCGGCGATCAGTTCACGCGATGGCGGTATGAGCTGCGGCCACGTACGTCACTGTCCCCGCAGCCGTGGCCTCATGTCGATGTTCGAAACGGCCGGGCCGCCGGGTGGTTAATATGTGAGGCGCCGCCCATCGACGTGCGTGGCCGCAACGGAAGGCGGCGGCGAACGGCGCGGCACGTTGCAGTAGCTGGCTAGCTGCGATTGTGCAAGCTCGCTCTGGTTGGCTGGCTCCGATGGCTTCCGTTGTGCGGACGTGGACTGGGTCGACATGCGTACAGGGATCCGTACGATGGACCGCCCAATGCGTGGGCTAGCGTTTCCTGTAATTCCGGTCCACAGCGTGACGGATCCTACAGAGTGCTCTACGTTATTCCCTTTGCTCACAGGTCGCGGTCACGGATCCACACCGCACGACGTCGCCCAGGCGCACCACGCACCAGAACGCCGCCACACCGACCCGTCGCTAGCTGGAGCCTTTTCGGGGCTGGTCGCATGCAACACGATGGGAACCCGGAACTCCACGCGGCTCTGTCCTCGAGACAGCTCGAACCTAAACTTTAATTTGCAGATCACGACGCTACAGTGCCGATAACTAATCGTCTGTATCGCGACGGCGACAGTTTGCCAAGGAATGGAACTCATCTGGAAGGTACCAGCTGCTGCTGACTGCCGTCTGAGTCATGAAGCCCCAGTGACCGTGAGTTCCTTATCCCCGCCTCTGGTATACCTATACGTTTTTCTTTCTCCATCCATCCAGGTGGTGGTTGGCGATCAATCAATCATGCGATATATGCTGATTGCCGTCGTGACCGTGAGTTCCTTATCCATGCCGTGGTTGGCATGCTCTACGCTGATTGCTGATGCTGACCCCAGGTGACAGGTTAAGCTACGGCGCTGCTACATTGCATGGACAGGACGATGTGGACAGAGACGCGATATACACCACACTCCAGAGGGGTGATGACAGGCACGCCGCGGCAGTCGGCAAGAGCTAGCGCGGCATGCATGGTGTGAGACTGCGAGGCATCTACTTGCAAAACGGGCACGAGACAAAGATCGACAACGGCACGGCCCGGGAAGATGGCTTGGCGCGCGCAACTGGCCACGCGTGCGGATTGGCCGGGGCTGCGTTCTGCCTTGGGCCACCTGGGCGGAGGTCCGGCATAAGTGGCTGCGCGTGTCGCGCGGAGCCACGGCGGCGACGGCACTGCAGAACGCCCGCCCACGCTGGCTCACGGTGCACGGAGGGCCGGAGGCCGAGAACGCCTGCGACGACGCGAAACCGCACAAGCGGCATCGGAGCACATTAAATTTGGTGCCAATAATAATTAGCCAAATCTTTGAAATGGCTCGCGACTGACAAAAGTACATTGGTTACCAGTCGCGGGGTTAAGGGTTTCCTGGTGTTGTGGACCTCTGAGGAACAACTAAAAATGACAACAAAAAAGGGTGTTCATTTGGAATGATCCATGGGTAGGAGTTTGTTTAACAAGAAAGCCATAACCGGTTCTTGGTTCTTGAAGCTCCATGGCGTTGGCTCAAAATATGACATAGAACACATTCAGCATTGCGTGATTGTTGTTTACAACTACCAATGAATCTCGAGTTTTCAGAACATCTAATCTCCACAAATATCTGTTACTAATATCGACAGCACAAGATCTGGCTGTTGTATGATCTGCTTTTACTGTGAGAGAAGTTGTAGGCTGTTGATACAAAAAAAAAAATTGAAAAATACAATTCAACCACAAGGTTCACAACACTAGAACAACGTCATCCTCCATGTTGGTTAAGCCCAAGACCAAGCTACTGAGTCCAACTAGATCCTGAATGGCATTTTGTGGTAATAGTTACCTGAAAGAGGACATTATTATTACCACAAAGATGACTGACGACTGCCCTTTCATTACCTGCATTGCTGCTGTCTAGGCTCTTTACTGATGTTTAGCATCTGACCATAGCATGAGAGCGGATAAGAGGGATATTGTGGCTGTCTCAACTCGTAGCCTGCATGGACCAAGACCGACAGGGGCCGCACCTGCTGATTTCAGTGAATGTACCTCCTCTTCTGTGAAGTCTGAGAATTATGGATGGTCATATTAGATCCACTAACATAACAATATGGCATCAATGTTTGAATTTTTTGGGCGATAAGATTCTTTGTTTTGAAGTTAAAATTACTCTCTTAGTCATTGGTACTATAAAGTTTACCATGGGTGAAATTTAATGTAAACCCATTCGTCTTTAACACTGTGCTAGCTGTTTAACTCCTGTAATTTCATTGCGTAAAAGTAATGAAATTCAATTTGTCCGTTGTGGAAAAAAAAAACTCTGCTACCTTCTCATGTTTAACTGTCTGAACCTACATTGTAAATCCTTACTTTATTACTGTTTTGTTTTAAAATGTTAACACTTGCTTTGCATTATTTATAGCATTTGTTAACCTCTCAGTGCAACAATGAAGATAACAAACAAAAACGAAATTCATATGATAAATAAGCAAGTAATAAGAAGTGCTTGGAAAGAATCAAGTTTATATTGACCAGTATCGCTCTTATAGTCTTATCTAAGACATTCAAGTAGTTAAATATGAATGGATTTGCATTACCTCCTTCAGGTCCAATAATCAGAAGCCCACTTTGTTCAGAGCTGGATTTTGGCAGAACATTTAAAAGAGGAGGCGCTTCTGCTGATGCTAAGAAGGCAAGCTTTGACTGGGATACCTGAGGGCAGAAAAAGTAAGCAGCAGATAAGGTCTCAGATAGATTTGTTAAGTCAATACACTGACAGTCAACAAGTCGTAGATGTAACTATAGCTATAATTATTCTAAAAGAAGGTTTAGACATAACCAATTTCATCAATGGTTACCAAAAAATCACTCAAACCATGGTAACATGTTACTTTCACATCCAACTAATAGTAACTGTTAGTTTAAACAGAAATATTATTATCTTCACTGTTTTCTTAACAAAGAACCATAGTCAGCAGAATATCATGGTTGCTCTAAAAGATGACTGTTACTTGATGACAGTAGCCAAGGAACTCTCAGGAGTGTGTGCATTAATTAGCGATTGCTCACAATATGTCAAGTATGGTTCATGGATAACAAAAGTATAAGGAGGTACTTACAACAGGTAGAAGGTGACTTATCTGAATTGGGGGCTTCAGCGACATTTCATGTATCCTCTGGCCTACAAAAGATATAAGAGTAATGAGATTAGTATGTTTTAGGTCACTAAGAAGGCAGGAGCAATTTAATCTTTACAAAATCTTAGCCACTCACAATTGCATATGGAAAACATGCTAATAACATATTTAAATCAAGCATAAACTAAACATGGCAAGAACGGAGATTATACCCAAACTCCATACATTGTTTAACTGCAGCCAACACAAGTCGTTGCAGCCTGTCCACCCGATTTTCGGCTATTGTGTGACATCTTTCTGTCAGGAGAGGGGTAACACTAGAAGCTCCAAGTTCCTAAATAAGAAAAGAAAACAGAGTTAGAAGTAGACAATGAAGAAGAATAACACCCAAATTGTAAGTAACATACAGTACATTTCTCTATAAGCCAATCAGCACGTCCGCCTTTGAGTGTCCCTGAGGATGAGAATAATAAAGTGATTAAAGGTTGGAATAAAAAAGTTCTCCTGGTTTACATAGTAAATCTGTGTCACAAGACTCACCAAATGCAGCATATACATGCCATTGGATGCCTTGAGGAGCTATGATCCTAGCATCCTCTAATAACTCAACATCTGAGCCACCTTTGTCAACTTTATGTATAAATCCTTCAACCAAACCACCCGCCCCATCAAATAGTTCAACCCTATGAAAGTTGGTGACAGAAATTCCATGATGAACTGATAAGCTCAAGAAACATAAAACGTAGGTTGAAAATGACATCTCAACAAAACTGCAAGAACACTTTTCTTTATATGGACAGTAAGGTCTCCTAGGAAATGTATCATCATATATTTATATAATATCCATGATCTTACCGGTTAAAGCTTTTCTTGGATGGTCATTAAGTCATTCCATGGATGTTCAAAATGCCTTACAAGTTACAAATTAACTCTGAAAACTTATAGGCTTCACATATCAAACTTGTTGGAGTATACCACAAAATTTACCAAGGCTGCCTGCTTAAGCAGGTACAGCAACTAATTTGCACGCCATTATACTTTCAAGACCAACTGTATACAGAGAATCCAATGCATAAAAAATTCTAAAGCTTAGAGAACCACACTTGAACCCAATAGCAATCAGTGCACCCATTGATTTAAGAGCTAATTACATTCTCATGACGGTTTCTTCAAAAGAAAAAAGAAAAAACATTCTCATGACGAAATCACATAGTCTAAGAAAGAAGAAAAGCAGTGGTACAAACCTGTCGTTGACGCCAAGGCGCAAGACCCGTGTCATGTGCCAGAACTCGTCTCCTTGGATGCGAATGACCTCACCCTGCAAGGTAATAACCATCTCAGTCACAGGCCATATGTTCGACGGCACTACACATGAACAGCCTAACGCAAGGCACCACAGCTCACCAAAATGCCATGAAAATGACTAAATGACGCAAGGAAAAGTATACACGTGCAACACACACCCACTCTCAACAATTCAGTGCACAGACAAGGTGGTGGGTATTTCTGCAGATACAAGGATGGATACTAGAAACGAAGACCACCACGTGCTCAACAGGAACGAGCACAGGGCGCTCGACGAAATGCCTAGGCGGCGGACGGCGGGCTCGGGTCTAACAAACACGCTTACCTTCGACGAAGGTAGAGACGGGGCGTGGAACCTCGGTAGCCCACCGCGAGCGCGGCTCGCCGCGCCGCTGTGCGCGCGCGCTGGGACGGCCAGGAGCAGCCGCCGGGTCCGCGGCGGGGCTCCGCGCAGCAGCGCTGAGGAGGAGGAGGAGCAGAAAGCGGCGGACGACAGCATCTCCCCTCCCCCTATCCAGGCCTACTATCTAACGGCGGCGGCCGGCGGCCGAGCTAACGCCGGCGAGGCTCTCGTGCTGGTCCCGCACCCGCAGGGGAGGGTGGAGGCGGCGATTGTCAACTGGTCTTTCTCAGGATATCGGTCGGTGTAGCAGAGAGGAGCTGAGGGAGTTTTGCGTTTTGGGCCGTACGCAGCCCGGCCCGATCGGTCCAGTTGCTGAGGAGATGGGGCCCTGCGTGCGGAAATGATTTCCCAGCCCACCACGAGACAACCATCTGGCGAGTTTCGTTGATCAGGTTGCTTTACTACTGCATTCGAAGTTTGAACTGACACCGTGAATTGTCAATGGGACACCATACTTGTTTTTTTGAGGAATTGTCAATATACTTTCTAGCATTATTATAGCCAACATGGCATAACACCAGTGAAAATGAAAGACAAAGATTTTCTATAACGGTGTAGTCCACCTGTGAGTGAAGTACTCAGGTTTTTTTGTTACCTTTTTTTAGCTTGTTTAGACATGAGACATCTTGATCACTTCACAATTGCACTTCATGTATAATTCTGTATATACGAATAACACTGCATAAATACAGAGAAAAGGAGTAGTTTAGTGGCTTCATATCGACAGCATCGCACCATATACTAGTGATGCACCTGACACGTACTGACGTACGTACCATTACACAGTGACATAAACACACTCAGCGCTGCTGCCTCCGCTCCAGCGCCCTCGCCGAGAGCACCGCCGGCGTCCACGACAGGTCGAGCGTTGGCCCCGCCGCCGCTGGCGAGTCGTCCTCAGACTTGGTCTTGGTCGCAGGATCGTGTCCCTTCTGCCCGACGACGGCGCAGCCGTACCGGCACCTGCACGACATCGCGCCCGCCGCCCACCCAGTCCAGATACCACACCCCCGAAACATCGCCTCGCCTTCCTTGCATTTCTTCTCCGTCGCCGCCTTCTTCCCCCTCCCTTTCTTCTGCTTGTGCTGGGAGCGATCCACTACTTCACCACCGGCGGTGTCTTTTCCTCCGCCGCCGGCGGCGCTCTTGCTGCACGCCACGTAGGCGGCAAGGAACGGGTCATGGGGCGGCGCCCTCCTCAGTACCCTGCCATGTGGGCCGGCCACACCATGCGCGGCGAGCCCCACGCGCCCTGATGGGTGAGCCCTGCACGGGGGCAGCGGCAGGGGCTGCTGCTGCGGCGCCTTGCCGATGCCGATGTCGTGCACGGGGGAAGCGGACGCGGCCGGGTCGTGCACGAGCGCGTAGAGCGAGCCCGGGCCGTAGACACAGCGCAGCTGGTCGCCCAGTGGTGTTGTCCTGTTGTTGGGCTGGCTCGGCCCGGCCTCGCAGCGAAAGATGGGGTTGGACACGATCTGGTGGGGGCTCTCGGCGAGGCCCGCCGCCGGTGCGCGCGGCAGCTCGGCACGCCTGGTCCGGCGGCTACCCGCCGCCGGCGGCGGCGGCTGCTGCTGGGGATGCTGATGCTTGGCTCTACGGCTCATCTCTGCTTGCTGACTCGCTCAGGCGGCGTGCAGCGTGCTTATATAGGGCTGCTGCTTATTCTGAGCTCGTGATCGATCGACGGCGACGCTGATGGTGATCGTGAGACATTCTAATTCTACCTTGGCATAATGGCATGTGAACAAGATGGCGTGCGGGGATCGTTGGTGTTCCTTTGGGGCGTCGCGCAGCACGGTTTCGCGGCGCGGGCGCTCGTACTCTGTTCCGCCTGTGGCCTTGCGTTGCGTACGTGCATGCCCGCCCACTGCCCGGGGAAAACGGATGTACGATGGTCGTGCCACGGCACGCAGCGAGCCGCGAGCGGGCAAGCGCACGGGCCTTCGATAACGCCCTGATCAGTGGAGTGCCGGGACGCCGGTTGGATGGACGCCAACGCGACTGCGCGCTCCCGGTCACAGAAGGACCGTACCGCCCGGACAAACCGATCGAGTGTGCTCCCGTGGGTCGACGCGCAATGTAATGCACCATCCGTCGGTTTTTGTGATGCGAACCGTATGAGTCGCTCGTTCGCTTCAACTTTCTTCTGCTGTCGCTACAGTGCAAAACCTTATGATTGCAGGCAGTCACCAGTGCGGTTGGTGTTAGTGAAGTGTACTCCTGTAGTCCTGTGTACGTACTATACCTGATGGTGAGGCACAGTCCACCACGCGAACGAGACAATCGAGTACGAAAAGAGCTCCGGGGTACCGATACCGCGTCAGGCTGTTGCAAAAGAAGTCTGGGGAGCTTTATCACCAGTACACCAGCAGAGCAGTGCACGAGAACCATTTTTTAACCTCCAACTAAGTACTCCGTATATCCGTGTAGCTTGTATATTTTTGCACGCACAACCTTATGATTGCAGGCAGTCACCAGCGCTTGGACGACGCATCCAAAACTTCCCTTTCCGTGCCGCCAAGCAAACAAACGCTAAGCAGCAATGACCCAGCACAGTTTGCCCAACAACCCATGACCAAACAAACAGTGGAAAAACTGCAATCACAGAACAGTAACGAGCATCGCATCGATGGACGGATGGATCAAGATCAATCGACATGAGGACGAACATCTCGTCCCAATCTGGAACCCCACTGGTGCTACACGAATTTCCCGGTGCCGATGACCAAAAAGCAGGCGGCAGCCGGCAGCCGGCAGCACCACCAGCGCTCAGGCCCATGATCACGCTCCGGTAGTGCACATCACTCGCTCTACAGTAGCGTCTACAGCAGCCAGCACGCAGCAGGGTCCCCTGTACTGTACTGTACACTCAAATCATCAAAAGGGCGACGGCACGCAGCAGCGGTGCTCACCGGCTGGTCGGTCGCCCGGCCGTCATGGATGCCGGATGGAGGAGGCGGCATGAGCCATTCACAGGACGCCGGATGGAGGAGGCGGCATGAGCCATTCACGGCCATCAGGGCATGCAGCTGGGCAGGCATGGATGGATGCAATGAACAACGCCGGTGCAGGCTGGGCCGAGCGAATAGGGATTGGCTCTTTTGCAGGCCGGCCGAGCTGCAGGCATGGATGGATGCAATGAACAACGCCGGTGCAGGCTGGGCCGAGCGAATAGGGATTGGCTCTTTTGCAGGCCGGCCGGCCGGCCGGCCGGTGGCAGCTGCCAGCTGCGGCCAAAGGGGTGGGAAAAGGCTGGTGCCGCCAGCCAGCCGCCTCCTGGGAACGTATCATTGTATTGCTGTTGCCGTCGTGATGAGCGCTGGAATACTGCTGCGCCTGTGGTAGAAAACCGATCAATGATTCCTGGAGCAGTGTACGTACAACCATGGTAGGAGTAGTAGTACGTTACGTGCCTTTTGCTTTCATGTGTACAGAGAAGTTTCTCGTTGCAACAGTATCAGATAGTAGTTCATTTGGTTGGAGCTACTGTAGTCGATAAAACTCAGTATCAGATGTTCATTTGGTTGGAGCTACTGTAGTCGTAAAACTTTCAGTACTACAAGTTCCTCTTGTTAAAGCTAGTACAGCATGAAGTATTTTCAGCTTTCTTCTCCTTCTCAGGCCTCGTTTAGATTGAAAAAAACTTCACCTGATGAATAGTAACTCTTTTGTCTTATTTGAAAAATATTGTCCAATCACGTACCAACTTGGCTCAAAAAATTCATCTTGTGATTTTAAACTCTGTGTAAAAACCTACGTTTTCATCAAAAATTGATGTGATTGAAAAAACTGGAATTTTGACACAATCTAAACAAGGGCCTTGTTTGATTACCCCAAATTCCAACTTTTTTTCACTCTCTCTCCATCACATCATTTTTTAATGCTCCATGAAGCATTAAATATAGGTAAAAAAATAACTGAGTTCCAAATCTTTTGATGTGATGGAGATATTTGCCAAATACTTGGAATTACAGGAGTTGAATTCTAACTTTTTGAATTCCAACTCCAATCCAAACAAGGCCAAGGCCTCAATCTCAATGTGATGGTAATGTTTCTGAAGATGCTTTTTACAGACGCAGAGCACAGATTCTAGCCAACGATGGCGCACAGATTCTAGCCAACGATAGTGAACGCACAGGTTGGGGTTGAGGATGCTCAATTATTGGCAGACAGAAACAGAATTCTGAATCCAAATGTGCAGTCTCACGACATGTTGGTTAATACAGTAACCGAACCATACAACAATGAGCACACAGACACAGACACAGACAGTGTAGTAATGTAGCAGTATGAACAACAGGCGATACTCGCATTAATCCATGACAGACAACTATGATGGGATACTGGCTTTATCAGACGATTATGCATCAACGGCGCACCAAAATCCATCCACACCACACACCACAGCGCTTTTCACGATCCAAGGAAGGTGAAAGTTACAAAGCTAAGACAAGTTAAAAGGAAACAGAAGAAAGAAGAACTGAAGTGACAAAAAACAGGAGATCAGTCTCAAATGACAAACTACGAGGTAAGGGTATGCTCCCTCACGCTTTGAGGATTACCACAGTAGCCATATATGTCGCTCTTCTATGGCTGCCGTCTTGTTGCAGTTTTCCATGGTCAGAACTCAGAAGCTCACACAAGGCGGATGCTCGGATGGCTTACTACAATTGAGCCGAGATCATCCCGCAGGTTGATGATACCATCGTAAGCGCCGTGGCTCTCAATCCTAGGGCTGCTCCCTGTGCTGCTGGAGACTGATCCGAAGGCGGTCTTCTGCAGAACTCCCACAGGGGAGTGGGATGACTCCATCCCGTGGCTTGAATCCCAGTAGTCGGTTAGAAGGTTCAGAGGCGCTGACAGGCAATTTTTTCCTTCCACGTTGCCGTTCTTGGTCAAGACCTCCCCCAATGGACCACCCATAGAAGAATCGCGGAACATTGTCGCCCAGGTTGCTTCTAACTGGCTAACCTCATCTCTGTTCGCTGCAACGCTGAGACCAGTTGGACTATAGTCGCGGCTCAGCTTAAGAGGTGATAGCATCAGCTTCTCATGGATGGGAGATGTGGAGGCCGATGACAGCTCAGAGGATGCCATTGGAGCAGATATTGAGAGCTGTGATCTCTGAGCTTGCATGTCTTCTGCCTCGGGCCATGAAAGACCTCCCTGGGCAGGTGTCCTGGGCCAGTCCACAAAGTGCTGCAGGGGCGCTGAACTCTGGTGTTCATTCATACTCTGTGAGTTGAGCAGATTAACATTCTCCAAGGAACTATGAGGTGAACTCATCAGTGAATCTGATGAAACAAGGCCAAACTCTGGCCTTGAGCTGGTCACTTCAAAAGGATTATTTTGTTTTGAGAATGGAAACACGCTGCCTGTGTTTCCTGTATTCATGGAAGTCAGCATTGAGAGATTGTCAGAGTCCGGCATGTTATCGCTCTGATTCTGTTTGTTCACAAGTTCCCTGCATGAATCATTCAACAAGTGGATTAGTTAGCATGTATATATCAAACAATGACTGAACTTTGAGGGCTTATGAACATGTTCATGTTTGCAAATTCATGGAAACACTTGTATATATAGACTGAAGACTTTGAGATGGAACTAGATACTGTAAACATTACACCTATCAGCACACCTCGACAAGTATCAAAATATCATATCACAGAAGTGCAGTATCACACTAGAGCAGCTGGAATAATGTAGGAGAAAGCACATAAAGTCCATTAGTGTTAAAGCACCAGTTATATTGCGCCAGTTTGACAAAAGCAGCAAGTTTGGCTAGCAAGATCAAGACTAGACATAGTCCACGAGTGTTAAAGCATTTCGAGCACAAATACTACAGAAGTTAATACCTGTTATATTGCAGAGAGCAAGGATCAGTCGCACCCGTGGCATAGCTCTTGGCCGGCTGCTGGTGCTGGTTGACAGTGAGGCCAGCGGCAGTAGCTCCGTCGCCGGCCAGAGCAGTAGGCTGGGTAGCAGCAGCCGCCACCACCGCGGACATGGCTTTCGCGGCATGGCCAGGCTGGCCTTCCACATGCTTTCTTGAACGATGGCGTCCCCGGTTCATGTGTCGCTCGCAGTACTTCTGGTCGGCGACCGCGTCCCTGGAGCATCGCCATTTCTTGCCGTCGGTCCGGCGGCACCGCCCGGGTTCCAGATCCGCATTGCCGGCGGCGTAGCCCAGCTGGAAAGAGCCCCACCCCACTGTGCCAAACACAACAGCGCCAATCAAGATCCGGCAAAGAAAGAATCGACACGGCTTTTATCATATCGATGTGCATGATGGAACTGAAGCTAGCCCAAAAAGCACTCTCGGTCGCTTTGCTTTGCTTTTTTTTTTCCGTTCTCCACTCTCTCTCTCTCTGTTTCTTGGCTTGCTTACATGTGCTCGTGCCGAAGTAGGAAGGCGGGTAGGGAGACGACGCGAGGCTCCTCCTGATGGGGATGAGGAGGCTGTGAGGTATGGGGATGTTGGCAGCTAGGTACTTGTAGATCAGGGCCTGGTGCTCCAGCTCGATCCACTGCGACGGCGTGAAGGGGCCCCTCACCCTGGCCATTGCCCCCTGCATGCCGGTGCTCAAGCTCACCGAGCTCAATCCTGCGGGGACGAAGCAGGCATAGTTAGGAGAAGAGCAGCAGAGCAGTGAAAGCCAACAAGACACAGCCAAAAACATGTACTGCTTCATAGAGATGACCACCGAGATGCATGCGTTTCCTAAACACAATCCTAGGGCAGGATAAAAGGCAAACAAAAGATACAAAACCCTGAACACAGACACAGCAAGGATCAGAGACATGATAAGCAGCACAGATTCATAGGTGATGTCCATAAAAAGCCGCCCCAACAAGATCACACCGTTGGGTCCCTACAGTAAGCTTGAATCGCGTGGCAGCCGAGGCTCAGTTGTATTTATTCCTGAGACTTTCTTGCATGCATTCATGCTCTTTTAGATGTTTCTCATTTTTTAAGTTTCTGATTGAGAAAGAAGTGGAGGTATAGGTCGAGGAGATCACGCGGCCATTCTTTTTTTTTTTTTTCCTCTAATAAGAACTGCTAGCATTATTAGCAGACGGCATGACAAAAAGGAATCACACGATCGCGCCGTTGAGGACAAGAAAAGCGTTGGTGGATGTCAGCAAAAAGAAGTGCAAACTTATGTCCATACATATCACGAATGATTCAATAAAGCCTTTTCAAAAATAGTATTTAAAATCATTTCTTTTTTCCGGAGGTGAAAGAACTTTTACAGTCGTCACTGATCTAATCTAATCAAAGCAAGCAAACAAACCGAAAAGAGAGAGAAAAATCCCACAAAGATCATTGGCAGCTTGAAAGAGTCAACTGATCATGAGAACCCCATGAATGAATCTAGACTGAAAGCATACTAAATAACTGAAGAAGAATCGGAAGAGGGCACAAATCAGCTCCATTTCTGGTATGAACATCGGAGAAACCTAGAGGATAGTAGATAGACATAAATAAACAAGTAAAGATAAATCTGTAGCTACCAGTCCAAGTGCAAAGAGAGAAAGCGAGGTGGTGAATCGAATCGAAAAGCAATAATACTCGAAAAGAAGTGGATAGGCAAGCTTTTCAATCACCAAATCCAATCAACAAGCAACGGAAAAAAGGAAGCTTTGCAGCACAACCACCACCGCCACAAGGACCAGCCACCGTGCTCCTCACCTGAGCAGGAGGCCGGGGTTCCGTAGTAGAGCGGCACCGCCCCGCCATCTGCCGCCGCCACAGCCGCGGCGGCAACCGCGGCCGCGGCGGTGGAGGCGGCGCACGAGGACGCGGCGGCGACGGCGGCGGACGAGAAGCTGAGCATCTGCTCCCCGCCGTGGCCGGGGCTGCACGAGCCCAGCAGGTACGGCGCCGCCGCCGCCTTGGCCGCCTCCACCGCGTCCGTCCTGGCCTGCTTGGCCCGGCCGCCGCCCCAGCCGTGGTCCTCTCCCCCCGCCGCCGCCGCATTGCCGCCCCGCCCGTGCTTGAGCAGCCTGCCGCCGCTAGATCCGCCGCCGAGCAGGCTGTGCTCGCCAACGCCCGCGTCCATCACCACCCCGCCGCCCATCAGGTCCATGCCACCCCACCCGCTCGCCGCGCTCGCTCGCTCGCTCCTCCGCGCTAGTGCTGCTGCTCGCGCCCATGCGGCGCGGGATGGGAAGCAACGGAGTGGCAAGGAGGCAGCATTGCTTGAGTTCTTGCTGTTAGCTAGTATACTAGCTTGCTAGCTTGGTGAGTGTGTGCGTGCGTCGCAGCAGCGCGCGGTGCTGGGTTGGCCTCGCCTGCGTTGGCGGCTTGGGTTTTACGGAGGGGTGGTTGCGGCCTGCGCTCGGGAAACCAGGCTGGTTTTTCTTTTGGAGGCAGACACGGGGGAGAGAGAAAGGGAAGAGAGGACGGGAGGCGCAGTAAAGACATCTAGCAGCTATATATGGGAGTGGGGGAGGAGGATAAATAGGTAGCGGTGAAAATTTTAGGGGTGGATGGTGTGGGCAGAGGAGAGGAGAGACGGTAAAAAATGGTGAAAATGGTGGATGGATCGGGCCCTGGATGGATCGGTGGTGGCCTGGAGCTATTCTTGGTTCTTGCCGCTGCGGTGAGAAAAATAGGCGTTGACGCCGATATGATATTTACCGTTTCGGCAAGGGAGGCATCTTTGGAGGGTAAAGTTGCGAGAAATGTTACCACACGAGATTTAAGGGAGGGAGTACCCGAAAGAAGGTATCTTGTGAATCGTGATGGTACATGTTAGATGGGGACGTTATTGCCTGTTTCCATCTTTGGGACAGTGGGCTGCTAGAAGGTGATGTACACACCATCAAGTAATCCAGTGTCGTCGTGCTTGTGGTGTGTTTCATCCTATCCTCATCTCGTCACTCGTGCTTGGGTGAATGATGATGATCGAACCATGTTGCCGATCGAACCATGTTGCCCATACAGGAACCGGCATCGTAACTGTACAAGGGAACGGCACTGCTCACACAGTGTGGGGATTTCTCGGTAGAGTCAGTCAGTGACGTTGCCTGCCTACAGTCACAGGGATACACTCCTAGATCAGCAGTTAGGCTGTGACACGATCTAGCGCCGTAGCGAATTATTGGGCGTTAGATTAGATTCGCGGCGTTAGGTGAAGTCCGGACCCAGCCAGCCGGCCGCTTGCTGTTCGAGATTAGGCAGTCGTGAGTCGTAGGGCACGCAATTATATCGCAACCTTTTTAAATCTGTGCGTGTATCGTGCAACACGCGGATTGGAGCTGCATGCGCTCCACGTCAGCTCGAAGTCTCATGGATGGATAAATTCGTGTACAGCACGTACGTATGTGAGTCGGCTAAGTCTCAAGAACAATTTGGCTGGAGCACGAGAACGTGAACTCGTGCGCCCCAGCAACAGGACCGGATACGTGAGAAGACGATCGATCGTGCAAAAACGCTACGGTGGGGATAAGCTGGTAGACCAGGACGGTAGGTAATTCACATTTGCTCGCCGCCTGCCCGGCCTAGTCCGTGGCCGTAGGACTAGGAGCCGTAGGAGCCCAGGACGGGCGGGCACGTGCGTCGCACGTGGCGTCGACGCATCGACCGTACCCGGTGTACCAAACCGATCGAACCGACTCGGCCTCTTCCAGCCTCCATCCACTTCAATTCAATCTCGTCGAGGCACCTCAGCTTCCGTTCGGTCCCAAGCCGGCCGGGTCGGACGAGAAGCGTTCCAAATAAAGCGAGACCGGGCCCGTCGTCGGCGTCGGCGTCCCTCCCGTCGGCCGGCCGGCGGGCGTTTGCTTGCTTCTTCTCGACCTCCTCTGCCCTCCGGTGGATGTGGTTGCTACACTCTGCAAGGATGCCATGCTCCTACCGATACGCTAATCCATAAACTGTGCGGTCGAGCCGTGGTGGTGGGCCTGTGAGTTTTTACCTGGAGTAAATGTCATCTCAGCGGGTAACTGCCTATTATTACGCGAGGGAATGTCTCTGCCTGACCAGTAATAAGTGATGCGCTCTTTACGGGGGTCAACTCTGGATCACCCTAAGGGCATTCACAATGCAAGACTCCATCACAAAATCTAAGACTATTTATTACACCTTATTTAGTATTTTTGATGTGCGACCATATTTATTGAAGAAATATGGAGAAAAAACAAGACTCTAAAAAGTTTTATTTAGACTCGTCCTGACAATGCTCGGCGTAATAGATAAGTTTAGACTGCATGATAGAGTGCAGAGCCCCAATATAAGACTCTATCACGAAAGTCCAACACTATTTATTACACTTTATTTATGGTATTTCTTTGATGTGACAACAGTATTTATTAAAGAAAGAGGAAGAAAAAACAAGACTCAAATCTTATTTAAACTCAAAGTTCTACTGATGTTCGGGTAATAAATATATTTAGACTAACGGTGCTTATCCAGCAAGCACTTCCACTAACTTCCGCAAAAGTTACTACATGGATACCTCTTCTTCTAATAACTCTCACAGCCTTGGCAGTTGTTTTCATTCCAGCAGGGGCTTCAGATTACCTCAATCATCATCAACTCTTCCGGTCCAGCCGCTGGACAATCAATTCACTAACAGGCCAGGTGATTTCCTCGCGTCAGTAATAATAACTCTTCCAGCTTCTGTTACTGCGTGGTAAAAAAAAAACGGACGAAATGAAAACGACCTAAAAATCTCGCAACCACATGACATAATCATAGCGCTTGGTATAAACAACGCTGTGGACGGGCACAATGATCCAAAATAAATACTCGTGCACACACACACATCTGCCAGCTGTTCCCTCTCTCTCCTCCCAAAACTAGTCCCCCACCATCTCACTCATCTCACGCGACGGTAAAAAGAAAAGGAAAAAACGGAATCAAAATCAATCCGCACGCTTTGTTTACGCCTCCTCGACGTACTTGCGGCATTAGAAAAGGCGTCTTGATGGTCCAAGGGCACGCCCGGGTCACGTGACCTCCGCGAAGCATCACGAGCGCCGGGAGTATTTTTTGCTAATGGAGTAGCCTAAACGGGCGTTGTTTGTCTCGGAGCTCTTTTTGGGGGCCGGTCGTGATCTCGGTCAAAGAGGCGCTCAGATTCTAGCAAGTGGGCCCCGTCCTCGTCTGTGTATTTTCTTATACCGATCTGATGCGTGGAGCTGTGTACTATTTTAGATATAACTTTAAGGTTCGCATAAACAAATGCACAGGGTTTTTATATATAGGAGGAGGATAAAATATGGTCCACTCCTTTCCACAGGATATTTCTTCATTGTTTTGCTTCTTTGATTGAAAGCCTTTAATCTTTGGTCCCTTAAATGATTGATTGATACGGGAGGGAGAGTTGGCAAAGAAACTTGGGCGTTTGCTCTGTTTTTCTACCTTTATTCAGAAGGACGACGTAGGGACGACATATTTTTGATCAGTTGATCTCTCGTAGAGGCAAACAAAAAGGTGTGCTAGCATGGAAACGTTTTTTCTCTAAGATCAAGACGGTTCGAGACCTAGACACACGTTGATGTCCATCGATTTTAGGAGCACACGCATGTTTTGTTCGGTGTGTGTGGTCCTCTCCACAAAGTACGTCCTACCACTCCAGCAAATGGAATAATTACCTTGACTCCCTTTTTGGTGAGCTTAGTGGATGCGGAGGGGGGAACATATAACAGTCACATAGAAGTTAGACACTCTTTTGTAACCTATACGCGTTAGCTATTTAGACACAGTTAAAATAATCTAAATCAAACCCACATATGTTATTATTGTAAATAATCAAAGTAACTTCTAAGTTTATATATGTCTAATATACTACATCTAAGTTAATATAGAAAAACTAACTCAATGTAAGACATCACTTCTCTCACCATTCACCATTCACCATTCAGGCCACATAAAAATGTTAACGGGAATTGTTGATGATATCTATTTCATATGCTCGAACTGAGATATCAACTTAACACATGGGTGCAATGTCTAAAAAAAATTATGCATTAGCATAAAAGTTATGAAGATTTACAGATAATAGAGTTAGCTATATTGATACCGATTGAGAAATATTTAGGTATTGTGCTAGAATAGGAACAAATCATATATAAAAGGCAAATATAAAAAAATATTATTATAAATTTTGAACTAGATCAAGTGCTTGAAATTTATCAAGGCTACAAACTTAAAATGGATACTTATATAAAAAGAGAACTTTTACTGTGCTTGGGAGGAACCGGTGGTTCCTCCCGTTAATCTCTCTCTAATCTATTTTTAGCCGGTTCCTCCCCTTAATTCTCTCTAAGGGTAGTTTAGTACGTTGCGGCGATTCTCACCTCCATCAGTTTCGGATCCCAAATTCCCAATTCTATCCAAGCTCGCCAGCCACCGATCCATGCATGATCCATGGAACAATGGCAAAAATCCCATGAATCCTGATCCATCGGTCATGATCTAATCCACCTACGAATTGACACCACTAGCACCAGTACCAAGATAAAAAAGAAACATGCGGCTACATCGATTGATCCATCGATCAGACGCTGAGCCGCGGGTGGCTGTGATGACGGCCGGCTACTGCAGCTGCGACCATATCGGCGGGTTCATTGTGGTGATCGGACATGGCGGGTTCATTGTGGTGATCGAACATGTCGCCAGCGGCGTAGCAACTCCATGATTCGAAGAAGCTAATTCAGAGAAGCTGCTCCTTATATGTCAAAAGACTCTCGTACCCTTCAAAACTAGTTCTGTGCCCATGGTTCCCGAGTTCCTCTCATGTGGTTCCACATATTTTTAGACCGTCAGATTTAAGGAAATGAATGGCTCATATTATTTTCAACCATGGTAAAATATCTCATATAAAAATAGAGTTTATTTTTGCTGTGGATAGTGGTGGAGCCAGGGGTTAGCAGGGGCCAATAAGCTCACCCTGTGGTCTGAAATTTTCTTAAATACTCCTAATTCAGCCACTGTAGTAGTATGTATTTTAGAGAGAAAAAGTTCTTGAACCAAGCCTTGTCGCTTCTTGCCCCCCTCTAATTTGTTTCTCTGGCTTCGCCTCTGCCTGTGGACTTGTTGGTTTTTTCGTTTTGCTTAACTATTAAGACGAGGTCCCCATTTGGTTAACTATATCCACCATACTTGCACTCGTCCTAATTCTGATCTGGTTGACATTTTGCCCTTTTGAGACCAAGTGCATATACACAACTTGCTCTTCTTTAATTCATAGGAATAATAGGTCTGTGTCAAACCTTTCAGTCCGCTACCAGCTCACCCTGCGGAGATCTCGATTGCTTGATGCAGCACGCTTCCGAAAGGAAATCTAATTATACACGCTTCAGAAAGGAAATCTAAAGCATAGCAAATGACTAAAAACCGAACCTACTACACGGCGGAGGAGGTCGTCGTTGCGCGATTGAGAGGGGAGATCCAGCCGCCGGATAGGATCACATCACTGTGCCATTCTCACGCGCGGCATGAGCAAGGTCCGGCCTGCCTGCACAACCAAGTACCTGCGTCTGCGTGTCCATGGACCCCTACATCACCCTTTGTCCCCCGGCCCTCTTCGTCGAGACGATCCACAGATCTCACTCATGCATCTTCTGTGGGTTCAGCCGGGCAGCCATCCGCCCAATTATGCACTCTTTGTGCATCGGAAACCCTTTTTTCGCGTTCTGCGGTCCCTCTTAAGCCTTTTTCTTCAGCGCAAACAACACCCCGCCCGCATGCTCACTTTATTTGCACCGTTGAACAACACAGTGCTCCCTACACATTTGGGTGTGTCGTCTTAGCGGTAAAAAAAGCAAGTGGACCATGCAGGCAAAATGAGTGGGCACGAGACACGGCATTGCATTGCGGCAGCTGGTAAAATGTGGAAACGTTTGATCCCATTCCCGTCCATGCGTAAATGAGGAGCTGCTGCGAGGAGGGCCACACGGCGAGTCATGATGCGCGCCGATCGAGCAACCGGCGGAAAGGGCTCGTCGCCTTCAGGATCCAAGCGCGAGGATTTGAACGACGGCGGCCGGAGCCGGGCCTCCACAAGTCACTTCACTCTGGATAGATAGGGACGCGCGAATCACGGTTACGGCCTCACGCATGGGCCATGCCCTGGTCTGTCTGGACGTCTGGCCCTCCCGTTTTTACCTGCTGCCGCGCCCGCGAGGCGCCCTCCCTCCTCGGTGAAACGTCGGGCAGTCGGCACGGAACGCTGTACGCGATGCGCATGCACGTGAGAGAAACGCATTCTATTTAGTGTTACTACCTATCTACAGTATCCCACTGGCGTCTTACTACTGCTAGTAATGACCGTGTTACCGCTCGCGTGAAATTCTCGGCCATTTCCTCTTCTCGTCATGTTTACTCATGGCCATTTGTGGTCAAGGTCCTGGGCGGTGGCCTGCTGGTTTACTAGCTCGATCACCGTACGTCATGTGGACGAACACTGTAACGGCCGGGAAGCATGCGGCACGCAAGCAGTGGGGAAGGCCTAGAGCGGGGTCCTAGTCCTTGCTCACGAATAGCTTGCTTCTTTAATAAGGGCCAGGTTAGATCGCCAAATGGTGGTTGGTAATTACTACTCCTGGGTACTACCGTCGTCCTACACACCATCTCGCTCTGTGTTGTTTTCTCGCTCTGTGTTGTTTGTACGTCCGGGATCATGCACAGGGTGGCCACAGGGCAGCAGCTCTCCGGCGCGCCCCACGGCCCCCACCTGCTGCTTGCACGTACGGCGCGAGCAATGCCGTGTTGTAGATGAGTACGTACAGTACACTCATCTTGTAGAAGTGGCGAGAGAGAGAGAGAGCAAAACAAGCAAGTTAGCAAGGATGGTTGGTTGTTGCCGATAGCTTGGTACATTCATAGGCGTGTCCCCGATCCGGCAACCGGCATGTTAACTTAGTACTAGCACCCTAATAACTCCTTCGCAACGACTCGGTGGACCGGCCGGTTGATCGATAGTAGCAGTAGCAGTTTGATGATGTGCTAAAGCGTGCTACGGACTCCGGAACGCCGAGACGCAACAAACAAATAATAATGGACCTTCAATATCTCATCTGTCGTCGTGCATTCATCGTGGCAACTGGCAAACTTGCCCTTGTTGAGGCGTGGGCTGGAGGGACCGGGCCGGCCTGCTAAGACGACAAGTTTTACCGTGCGCGTACCACTTGCGACTTGCTAAGCTTGCCCCACGCATGGATGGTCCAGCACACGAACCGGCGGGCACCACATGCACGCGCGGACGACGACCGGAGAGACCGACGATCGGTGCTCCGCAGCCACGCGAGCTTCCCTTCCCGATTTCTCGGCTTCCCGCGGCTTCGTTGGCCTCCGCCTCATCGGCGACGACGCGCGGCGCGCGGCCGCCGCAGCGCGCAAGAACATGAGCGCCTCGGCTGGAGTCACACTCAGACGTACAGACGACGTCGTCGCGGGAGGCGGACGCGGACGCGTCTCGGCGCTCCTCCTGCCTTCCCAGGCCCACACGCGCGCTGCGGCCTGCACCGTGCACATCTCCGTATCTCCCTCCGTATCCGGACGCAACCACACTAGTCCACTACGTACCGCCACAGGTTCCAGTGTTCCACACTACACAATATATACGCAGTACAAGTATATACGGAGTAGTACTCGACAGCATTTCTACTCCATTCCTATTTTCTAGTAATAGTATATTAATATAAGATACCTTAATACTACGAGTAATAGTACTAGCTAGCAGCTGCCTGACTGCCTCTATATGAGTATGAGCTGCTCCTATCCTACGATCGAGTAGAGTAGAGTACCTGGCAAGATCCAAAATAAACTGCACGTACTACGTGGTGTACTGTTGGTAGCATCTGCTCCTAGGTGGCAGTGACAGTGGTGTTAGGCTAGGACAGCTTGGCGAACTTTTAGCACAACTGCACGGGCCACCCTTTCTGTTGCAGCCACCGTATATACGGCGTGTAGCACGACTATTTGCACTCATCAAACTTCATTTTTTACTCCATACATCCTGGTCATCAAGATTCTCTCCTCCATATAGGTTTTTTTCGCACTTATAAACCTCCATATCTCATACTCCATTTCAACTACCAAAACCGGACCCACTTATCATCCACTTGTCACTTTATCTAAATATATCCATTTGAGATCTAGTTTTAAAGGATTAATTGAAACAAATTCAACGGTGCAATCAGAATTTAATTTGCTTTTATAGTTTGTGAGTTATAGCATTTCTTTCAGCTAGGCCTTGTTTACTTCCGGATTCCGAGCACCGAATCGGAATAGTGGAGGTCACATCGCTACAGTAATTTTTTTGGTAATTATTGTCTAAATATTGATTAATTAGGCTTAAAATGTTCGTCTCGAAAGTATAATAAAACTGTGTAATTAGTTTTTGATTTCATCTATATTTAGACTCCATGCATGTGCCGACGTTTCGATGTGATGGGGAATAGGATTTCTGCATAGTGAAATTTGGGAAGAGAACAAGGCCCTAGTTAAAATAGTAGCAGCTGCGGGCCCGCACATGTGCTCTCTCCCTTCCAGCGGCAAGCCCGTGCATGCGCTCGCTGTGGGCCCCATCGCTTGTGTAGCGGTGGGGCTTTGCTAATCAGCGAACGTTCATTAGAAGTCCAACTAGCGAACGATCGACAAACTCCGACTTTACTTTTTTGGCAAAAAAAATCCCGCAACTTTCCTTTTCTCGAAAGTTTTCTGTTCTTACCAAAAGATGACAAAAGTTATAAATCCAGACGCATAATTTTCGTTCCATAACTTATACGACTAACTTATAATCTAACTTATACATACATAACTTAGATGATCTTCAACGTTTATAAGTTATGCTTATAACTTAAACATTTAACTTATTAGATGAAACACATATCTTATAACTTTTGTAATGTTAGAATCTAACTTATACATATAACTTTTGTCGTGTAACTTATATACGAAAATGTTACGAAACTTATACAATGTTTATAAGTTTTGTTCAAAACTTATACATTTAACTTATTGCGTGAAACACATATCTTACAACGTTACAAATTTGGATTCTAACTTATACACATAATTTTTACATATACAACATAGGGAAAAACTTTTACATATAACTTTTACGAAAAACTTATTTACGCAACAACTGCAGCATAGAAAAAAAGGTGAAAATTTTCTTCAAAATATATTCAAGTGGATCTAGTTTTGTTCGTCTCGTCACGTAGAACACACGGGTGAAAACGGGTTTCAAAATTGATACACGGTTTGTAAATTATGTTATTCTAAAATAAAATAGCCGCTTTTCTTAATGATGACATCAGCAGCCGCAAATGAGAAGACGTGGAAGACAGCATGCGCAGCTGAGACAGAAGGACGGTCAAACAGTAACAAAAATAAAAAAGGAAGAAGAGGTGGGATCGTTCGCTAGAAGGCATTTGAGTGAACGATCGCCAAAATGGAATGTGCCCAACTGGACTCGGGTGGCGTATGTTTTTCCATTCCCGCTGCAGAGGATTTTTTACGTCATATACCCATGTGTCACTTTACCGGTGAGAGCGAGAGACAAGTTTACTATAAAATCTTATTTTGAGACAAATTTATTCATATAGTTTTCATATTAACTTAAAAGTTACTCATGATTTAATATTTCTAATGTTTGACTCAAATCTTTTTCAAAACTTCCTTTACCAACCTTGAGGGAGTATAGTTATGCTCTAACTTTTAAGCATGTTATCAAACGAACAAAAACTTTTGAGCATGGCATCTTTAGAAACAAATTTTATTACCACAACTTATCATAACTCGTCCAGTATAGTTATTGGCAAAAATTATAGACAACTTATGATGACAACTTTATATGTGAGCTTTGTAACCCAATTTTTATTCATACAACAACAACAACAACAACAACAACAACAACAACAACAACAACAACAAAGCCTTTTAATTCCAAGCAAGTTGTGGTAGCCTAGAGTTGATACCCAGCATGTGTCTCAAGTCACAGTTTAAACACATCAATAGCTGATTTACTATCTAAACAAAGGTATCTAGGAACTTTTCAATTTTCCAAATCTCTTTTTATTGCTTCCCCTTTATGTCAACTTCGGTCTTCCTTTCCCTCTTCTAGCAACAATATCTCTATTTAGGACTCCACAATATACATGTGCCTCTAGAGGTCTCCTTTGGACACGGCCAAACCACCTCAACCGATGTTGGATAGGCTTCTCTTCAATTGGTGCCACCCCTAGACGATCACGTATATCATCATTCCGAACCCGGTCCATCCTTGTGTGACCACAAATCCAAACAACATACGCATTTCCGAGACACTTAGTTGTTGGACATGCCGTCTTTTTGTAGGCCAATACTCTGCTCCATACAACATAATAGTCTAATCGCCATCCTATAAAACTTGCCTTTAAGCTTTTGTGGTTCCTCTTGTCAAAGAGAATGCCAGATGCTTGACATCACTTCATCCACCCTGCTTGCCTTTAAGCTTTTGTGGTTCCTCTTGTCAAAGAGAATGCCAGATGCTTGACATCACTTCATCCACCCTGCTTTTATCTTATGGCAAACATCTGTATCAGTATCTCCATCTTTCGGTAGCAACAATCCTAAGTAGCGGAAGGTATCTTTCTTATGCACCCCCTGACCTTAAAAAAAACTGACTTGATAGTGTTCAAGGAGCGAATGAGTACTTCACGGTAAACACAGGGCTGTTTAATGATAATTTTTTTTTCACACTCCAATAATGTGAATTCTGTAAGGCCAGTCTCAATGCAGAGTTTCACTTCACAGTTTCCAAGACGTGAAACTTGAGTATGAAACAGGTCTCTTTCTCAATGCACAATTTCATTCACGGTTTCACATGCTTATTTTAGCCTTATTTTTAACCACCGGTGTTTCTCTCTCTTCTCTATTCCCCATCGGCCATCGCCTCGCATGTCAATGGCAACCACTCACCGGTGAAATTCATGCCGTGAAACGCCTCAGTGGGCGGTTTGACCGGGTTTCACCGCATGTGAAATCGTGCCCACGTCGTTTCACCATGGTGAAACTCCTGCCTTCTCTCTCCTCCTCGTTTCAATCAAAAAGTACAATTCTGCTGATGTGGCACTATAATAAATGTGCATGACACTCTGGTGAAACTTGCACTGAGAGTGGACTAAGGCCAGTCTCAATGGGCATTTCAGGAGGGTGTCATGCACATTTAATGCACTGACACATCAGCATAGAAGGCATTTTTGCATGAAATGGGGAGGAGAGAGGGGGGAATCGTTTCACCATGGTGAAACGACTCGGCGTCGTTTCCCAGGCCTCGGTAACGCTGTGAAACGCCATTGAGGGCGATTTTCGTTTCACCATCGATCCCGTGCGCGAGAGGCAACGGCGAGCTCGCCATTCCCGCGCGCGCGCTTCTCCCGCCCTCCGGGGCCTTCTTCCCGCCCCCTTCCTCCCGCCTCCTTCTCCCCAATCCTCCTCCTCCCGCCCGCCCACCATCTCTCCATTCTTGAGCCCCGTGGCTAGGGTTACGGCACCGGATCGAGCGAGGCATGGATCCGCCGGCGTCCCGGCCCGATTCACGGCGGCGCGGAGGTGGCGAAGAGGCAAGCCTCGTGCGAGGAAGGCTTGGCCTCAAGAGACCGGCGGCGCTGCTCCATCATCGCGTCCGGGTTCACCATCACCACCGCCGGACCTCGCGCCTCCGATTTCCGCCTCCGATGCGTCTCTTTCGTCTCTGCACCGGTCCAGGCCCTCGCTGGCTGCGTCTTCCTCCCCTGCTGCTGCTGCTGCGTCTTCATCCCCTGCTGCCCCGACCTTCAACATGCCCCCAGGGCCACCGCAAGGAGGAGGATGGGGCGTCATTCCCCCCAATTTTCCATTCGGTCATGGAGAGCAGCAAGTCCCAAACTCATGGTACCATCTCTGTTCTGTGGATGTAGTTGTAGTTATTTATTTTGGATTCAGTTAGATGCTATTTGTTAGTTTAATCTTATATGTCGAAGCTATACTTTTGATGCTGAAAGCTGAATGTTATAACTTTGAATGAGTTAGATGCTATCTGTACTTTGATGCTGCACCATGAATGGGGACAGCAAACTGTTGATTGCAAACTGTCCTTCATATTACGTAGTTCCATCGAGAACTACAGATTGGTTCTTATCAGCTAGTTTTGGTTTGCTCCTTTGAACATCGAACATGCAGTACTGCTTGCCAAGTGAATGGTTATTTTTAGCACAATAAATTGCTGCACTTTGACTTCTATATGTTAGGATTCAATCTGTTAGGATTAGTTTGACAGAGCTATACTTGCAATTTTCAGCTCTATCCTCCGGGAGGGTTTTTCAATTTGATGCAACAAAACTACCGGTCTCGGGCACAACAACAATGTGAAAATTTTCACTTTGTTGGTCGAACATGTCCTTCAACCCGATGTCTCCACAAGCACCCCAAGCTACGAAAGAAGGCACGCAAACAACATAGTGAGCATTGACGGTGATGAAGCTGAAAACAATGATGCAAATAAAGCAGCAAAGATGAACCGATGCATAAGATATTGGACTCATGAAGAGGAAGAAAGACTGGTATTGACTGTTCACTTGTAAATTTTGTAGATCATTGTTTGTTTTTGCACTTGGTTGAATGCTCACATTGATCGTTGGTGCAGCCGGTGCTTGGTTGAATGCTTCTAAAGACCCAATTCATGGGAATGACAAGAAAGGTGAGACATTTTGGAAGGAAGTCACGATGTGTTTAACATCAAAGGGAAGGAAGCGTAGAAGAGAACTAAACCAATTGAAGGTTCATCGGTCACGGTGAAGTCATCGATTAGTGATTTCAATGGCTATTGGACTAATGTGTGTAATATGCATACAAGTGGATATTCGGATGACATGCTGGAGAAAGAGGCACAGAAGATGTATGTAAACAGGTTTGGAAAACCTTTTACATTGGTGCATTGGTGGAAGATACTAAAAGAAGAGCCCAAATGGTTAGCATTGTTTGAGACAGAGAAGGACAACACTGAAGCATTTGATATTCCAGATGAACAAAAGCGTCCCCCTGGTAGACAAAGTGCTAAGGCAGAGCGCAATGGAAAGAACAAGAAGGCAAAAGTTAAGGATGAAATTGTCAACCTTGGAGACAATGTTGAAAAACTAGTCAAGGTACAAGAAGATAGGAAGATGGATCTCGAGAAGGCCGCCGAAATACGTAAGGAGATATCAAATGCAAATTTGAAGGCAAACAAACGAGAAAGGGAAGCTAAAATGTTCGTTGTCTACAATACCCTGCTGAATAAAGATACAAGTAACATGTCTGAAGCTCAGAAGGCCAAACATGAGTCAGCAATTGAAAAGATACAAGAAATGCTACTTGGGGCATAAGGTCAGTGTCAATGCTGCATTTTATATATTTTAGTGTGAATGGTCCATTTTTAGTGTGAATGGTCCATTTTTAGTGTGAATGGTCCATTTTAGTGCGAATGGTCCATTTTAGTGTGAATGGTCCATTTTAGTGTGAATGGTCCATTTGTTGTGTGAAAACACAGCAGGTTCTACCTATATATAATCACACGCAGCCCACCTCCCTTTCCCTAGTGGAGCTCGACAACCTCCTCTTCTTCCCTGTTTCTGTTCCAAGAACTCCTCTTCTTTCCTGAAGGAGGTCGACAAACTCATCCTCATCCCTGTTTCTTTCCTGGTGGAGCTGAAGGTGACCTCATCCTCATCCTTATCTATTTTCTTTTGCATCGGTTGCTTTCTTCCTTACCTTTTCTATTTTCTTATGCAAAGATGTCGAGGAACATGACAACCCCGATCCGGTCATGTACCTTTGAATGCGTTGGATGAATTCCTCGCTCGGGATCGATGGTAGATGATGTTGTCGGTGAAGCCACGAAGGTCTTGCAGTCCACGATTCAAGGTCTTGCAGCCGAGGCTTCAGATCACCGATCCAATCCCAGGAAGTACATCAAGAGGCCACGAGAGCAAGCCCATCAGCAACTAGTGAATGATTATTTTTCAGATAATCCTCTGTACCCTCCCAACATGTTTCGCCGAAGGTTTCGTATGAGGAAGCCACTTTTTGAACGCATAGTGAATGCCTTGGGTGAGAGATATGATTATTTTACTCAAAGGGTTGATGCTGCTAACCGGCAAGGGCTAAGTCCACTACAAAAGTGTACTGCAGCTATTCGCCAACTTGCTACTGGTAGTGCTGCAGATCAACTAGATGAGTACTTGAAGATAGGCGAGACTACTGCAATGGAGGCCTTGAAGAACTTTGTGAAAGGTGTTAGAGAAATATTTGGCGAGAGATATCCGAGGCGCCCAACTATGGAAGACACCGAACGTCTACTTAAACTTGGTGAGAAAAGAGGGTTTCTGGTATGTTTGGCGGCATTGACCGCATGCATTGGCAATGGGAGAGATGCTTGATAGCATGGAAGGGTCGGTTCACTAGGGGTGATCGAAAGTGCCTACACCGATTCTTGAGGCCGTGGCATCACATGACCTTTGGATTTGGCATGCATTCTTTGGAGCAATTTGGATCTAACAATGATATTAATGTATTGAACCGGTCCACTTGTTTTCATCAATGAGTTAAAAGGGCAAGCTCCTAGAGTCCAAAGACGTGGTCAATGGAAATCGGCACAACCTTGGGTATTTTCTTGCGATGGGATATACCCCGAATGGGCGTATTTGTTAAGTCAATTCGACTCCCTATCGAGAAGGATAAATTGTATGCCCAGGAACAAGAAGGGGCAAGAAAGGATATTGAGAGAGCCTTTGGTGTATTACAACGCCGATGGTGTATCTTAAAACGACCAGCTCGACTATATGACAGAGCTGTACTTCGTGATGTTGTGCTAGCTTGCATCATACTTCACAACATGATAGTGGAAGATGAGAAAGACCTAGCAATGATCGAAGAAGATATAGATCTAAATGTGGCTCCTAGTTCGTCAACCGTTCAAGCACCTGAATTCTCTCCGGATCAGGACGTTCCTTTAGATAGAGCTTTAGAAAAGGATACTACTATTCGTGATCGAAATGCTCATCATCGTCTTAAGAATGATCTCGGTAGAACATATATGGAATAAGTTTGGTGCTCGTAGGAACGAACAGGTACATTGTGACTATCTTTTGCATTATTGGTTATCTATTGTAGTTAGTTATCTAACCTTAAGAATTTATCTACAATTCGGTTGCATTTGTATGTGATATCCGTGATTTGATCTTGAGCTCATGCTGAACTGTTATTTTTCCTACGGGGAGGAAACCAAGGATGAAGGCTCATGGCTATCGATTCTGCATTACTCAAGGCTATCTGATCCAGCACTACTCAAGATCCAGCAAGGCTGAAAGCTATCTCTTTTTTCTCTATCTATCTTTAGTTTCTATGCATGCTTCAAGGCTGTCTAAACTTGTATGCGTTGTCCAAGCCTGAAAGCTATCTATTTTTCTATCTTCTATTACTATCTTTAGTTCCTTTGCATGCTTGAAGGCTGCTAAACTCGTATGATGTAGTCCTGGTTATCGTCAGCAGTTGGTCCAGCAGTTGAGTTATATGTAATCTGAACTATCGTCAGTTGTGTGAGTTGGTTATGGTGAACTGCTATATATCGTCAAGTTATATTCTGATCAATTGTCAATTGGTTATTTTGTTTGAGTTATATAACCGTGAACTGCTATATATTGCATTCAATTGGTTATCGTGAACTGCTATATATTGCATTCTGTGTGATCACGGTGACTACTTTGTCTATGCCTTTTGGATGGCGCCATTTTTTTTTTGACAACAGGATGGCGCCATTTAACTTCATGAAAGGTGTGTGCACCACACGGTGGCTACAGCTTTAGCAAGTGCATTTGATCTCAACAGAAAAACAATATTGAATGCTACCGTGATCACAGTTTAGCATGTGAAACTGTGCCATTGAAACTCTCCATTGTGACAACCAATTTCATTTCGCGTTTCACTTTGTTTCAGCTGATGTGGCGTTTTGGTAACTGTGCAATGAAACACCCCACTAAGACTGGCCTAACAGTACCCAGCACTCCGTATACTCCCAATCGGCATGCGAATTTCGAGAAAAATCTGCAAAATCCCGACGAGATTGTCATGTGATAGCGACGGACGGGGCCGGCTTCCTCGTGGCCGACATGAATAAAGCCGTGGCGTCCGCTGGGCTCGCCGCCAGCCCAACGTCAAGTCCCATCAACGGACACGCCTACACGCCGCTCGCGCCCGAATTGGATTGGTCCCTGATTGTCCGTGGTTGGCATCTGATCTGAGTCCGTCCGACGGCTGGACCGCTGGAGGCTGGTCATGTCCAAAATGACTTTAATGACTATTCTACCCTTTTGATCGTGCTCAGTTTCTACTCCGCGGGCCCTTGCTGGCTCGCTGATCCGTCTGGTACCCTGGCATGGTCTTGTTCAATGAGAGATCGAGAGGTCCCGACTCGGCTGATATCCATCAACGAAGAAATACGGATCCTTGTTGGCCATGTCGACAACCATAGCTAGAGGTGGTTGCACCATTGACCTTGTTTGCCCTCAAGTGACGGCCCATCCTAGTAGTAGATGCTTTCTTGATTCCTCGGTTGAACATTTCGTGCTTCCGCCGCGACGTGGGCGAACTCGCCCGGCGGCGGCGGACGTCACACGGCTCCCCGCGCGGGGACGGCGGCAGCCGCCGGACAGCAGGCGACACGCGCTGGCTGGTTCGGCCACGCAGCCAGACGCGTCACTCGCGATGCGGCCGGACCCGACGGCCGGAACCCGGGCGCGTTTACGTCGGCGGGCCTTGGCCCTTGATCGGGGGCTCGGCGGTGCCTGGCGGCCGGCAGATCCGTCCGTGGCCACGCGACGCGTGTTCGCTGCATGCGCGCGCGCACACACGGCCGTCCGGCGTCCGGGTACGGGACTGGATCGAGTCCCGATGCGATAGCGTTGGCTTGGCGTGGCGTGGGTAGGAAACCGCTGTCCGCTGGCCTCAGGCTGTGCCTGTCCTTTTCTTGTTCATCGCTTCAATGCGGCGCGTTATGGTACCCGTTGGTTGCCAACTTGGGCGCCGGTGCCGGTGTCGCATCCTTCCCTCCCAACCCCACGGCCATGGTACCTTGCACGGGGAAGAACGGACGGACCTGGGCTGGCATCTGCGTCTAAAAGCGGCGACACCGGGTACGTGGGGGCGACGAGTTCGATCTCGATCGACCGGGGTCAAATTTTCAGGTACTCGCTCCAAAGCGCGAAGTGTAAACCACAAGCGAGCCAGCAAGTTGTTTGGTGGCGTGGTACCCCGCCGTCCGCGTCCCGTGTCCGTGTGTGTGTGGAAGTGAGAACTTTTGGCCGCGGCCGGGGCCTGCGTCTTTGTCCAAGGCACGCACGCGTGCGAGCGTGACCGGCAAGTTGCAATAACGCCGTGATCATTGGTTTGCCGGAGAAATTCCCAACGGACGAACGAACGTACGCCCATCCCCCGTGACCTGATGTTTCCTATTCAAACGCATCTAGTAGTCGTACTAGTGTACAGTAGGCGTCGGTCTGAAGCGACCGAGCTCGTCTAGATGACGTAGTCAAATCTGCATTGCATTGCATTTGCCGATTATTTGGCTGGCGCGACACCGACAGTACGCGATACTGCGGCGAGAGTATACATGTAGTACATTTTGCCATGCCCAGTTGCCCGCACTTGGCAGTTGGCACCGCCGCCCATACGGAATTGCACACACACGCCCTGGTGCTGGACACCGGAGTCTGAAGCCGCCCGGCCAGGGTCCGGTCTCCCTCCGCGTTTGGCCCCTTGCGTCTCGATCAGGCTGGCACGTGCGTCCGGTCCGGTCCCGGCGACAACATTCTGGTGGGCGGGAGTAGTTTACACGCCTCCGAAGAGAAGCGTGCCGCTAATTTGCTCGTAATAACCACTGCTTACCACTACTCTACGGCCTCGCCGTGTGAAAGGCCGTGCAGCGAAGTGGCGGTGAGCGGTCACGGCCGCGCGCGCCGGCGCGCCTCGGGTTTCCTGCGCCCGGCGTCGTCGTCGTGGCTTGCAAACCACGCCGCCCTCGCTTAATTCGCCGAGGCAGACGGCAGCGCTAGCCGGTAGCGTCTTGGGGTCGCCACGCCGTTTGGATGGATCGGCGGTTTGCTTAATCCGACACCGAAACCTACGTCCTCCTCCATCATTCCGATGGCGCTGGCGCACGCGCGGCCCCATGCACATGTCCGCGCCTTTTGTCTAGCTTCCGGCTCCCGCTCCCGCACGCACGGGGAACCGGATGGCCGGCCGGGTTTCTCTTCTCCGTGTTGCTAGGACCTGTTCAGAGTACGTGTACATACACCCGTCCGGGACCTGCTCAGAGCAGTGCATCTCTACAACTATACAAAGATGGCGGGTGTGTTACTTATGACACGTACCAACATTTGTCCGGAGCAATTACTCCAGCGTAAGTACCCAACGCAAGTGCCAAATGGGTGAGATGCTGCTGCAGGAGCTGATGGCAAGGAGGGCCTGGGCCGGGGCCTGGCCACCTGGGCCTGGCAAGATGACGAAAGAGATGCCCTGCATCGCTGGTCCGGCTGCACGTACAGAAAGGCGCTTGGAAATGGAAGCTGGAAGCGGCCGGCAACCGCGTCACTAGTTAATAGCCCTAGCGTGTCTTTTCTGCGACTTGTACAGTAACCAATTCGCTAGCTAGCTAATACTGCAGTGTACTAGGCATAAGGCATGGGTCTCCTCGATCTAGCTTGTACGGTAATACTGTGATTGCCTGTGCTGCCTTTGGCATCCATGGTCCGCATGCATAGCATAGTTTGGTTCCGTGGGATACTATCCTTTGGCTTAAACTGCAGTGTTTGGGTTAGTTACGATCGCTATGCCCAAACACTCCAGTGACGTCCCCTCAAAAAAAAAAAAAACACTCCAGTGACACATTCACTGTACCATTGATGATTGGTTGATACTCCTATATGTATCCTGTGGAATAACCGTGGACCCATATACCAGTGACACATTGGTGAAATATACCATGCAACAAACAGAATGTCAAGTTTTGGAAAAAAAAAGCTGTGATTGTTAATTGAGAGTGAGAGACCAGAGAGAATTCGTTTTTGCAACAGCTTCGGGAATTGCAACCCCAAAGTAGCCAATCAATAACATTTGTTAAAACCCTGTAAGTTAATTATCCACAAGACATGCATCTCCATGTACGCATACAATGGAGTCGCAGATCTCGAGTTCACGTACGGCTCCATACATGCATGTTATGTTTAGTTTATGGACAGTTTGAGAGCTTTCACGCGAGACATACTTTACACCAAACCGCGAGCCTAACGTATATTGTAACACAAGCAGGAGTGAGTGAGGGTTGATGCACGACATGACTGGAGAAGAAAAGAACAAAAGAGAAGTCCTGCTTGCAGGATTGGATGGAACCCAACAGATGCTGCCGGGCTTCTTGTTTACCCGCTCCGAGGAAGCTAGCTAGACACGGATGCCAGCATGCAACACAACCACAAGCTAGATAATCCGTTGTTTAGAGCTGGCTTAGCTGGGATAACATCGATCACAACACTTCAGGATAGGAAAAAAATTGTAAAGCTATCTTTGCGCATTTGTTGAGGGACGACTTGCTTTCCAATATCGATCTAGTGCATCCTCATCAGAACACAGAAAAAAAAAGGTGGGGGTGTTGTCTGCTCCCTCCTGTACAGTTTTTTTTTTACCAGATATTGTCCAAACTTCGCATCGTCAGAATGTGCGAGTGCAGAGTACTGGTATAAGTGAAAAAAATATAGGTCAAGTACTGTGTCATATTATTAGGGGCTCAAAAACCCCTCGTTGTTCTTTTTTCATATAATATACTTACACTTGCTCGTTGCTCTCAAAGTCGTAATGAATCTGAATCACAGATGGTAACCATGGGTGACAACAATAATTAAATAAAAAAAAATATATATAGCGTGTGATGCATGAACACATCCGAATCCGATCTCAACAATTCTAATTAACCTTTGACCACAGTTGATCCAAGCACACACTACTAGCTTAGCTAGTGCTAGTGCCTCTCCCATATGATCTGAACTCCATCATTATTGTACTTTGCAGGGCTAGCACAGCATGCTAGCTCGCCGTTTTCTGAAAGCTCATCAAATCATCAAGCAACTGATGGGAATTTTAACTCGTTGTTGATGACCAAACAAAAAAGTGGGCGAAGCTGCCGTCTAGTATGTGGCATATTTTTTTGAGTGCCTCTCATCTGGGTACAGCTGTAGTATCTGTTCATACACGTACACTCACACCACCCTACACACGCACACCCCACTTACACACACACTATACGCGTACAAACAGTCCTACAACTACACTCAGAACTCGACCGCGTCCTTGTAGAGATCACCGGATAAATCCGTAGATGACGGGCACGTCATTGTACCATTGTGGCACCACGCGTGAGAGGCTGTAGATTTATTTAGGAACTACTGTTCCTGGTGGGAAAATCACGGGCGAGCTCGCGCTCGAACCCGCGACCGGTGGTGTCCTCACCCGGACGCTCACCAACTGAGCTACGGCTCAGTCCCTAGTACGTGGCATATATATGCACGCTCTAGCTAGTGTATTAGTAGCACACGCAAGCTGCATAAAATCTCAACGGCCTCCAGCGAAATGGGTATAAGACTACCCGCACTCGTCGTACTCTAAATTTTATCCCCAAAAGGAATATTCTGTCCTAGTCATCGAGATTCTTTACTCCATACCATTTTCTCCCGCACCCATCATCCCCAATATCTCATACTCTATACTAACTGGACCCACATGACGGGATTATTTTATTTTTTTCTCTTCCCCCTCCTCTCTCCTCCTTATCGCTTCCTCCGCCGGGGACCTCGTGCGGGCGGGGGCGGAGTCGCCGCGCTCCCACCCGGCCGGACCCGAAGGACGAGGAGGAGTGCGAGCGGCGCGGCGGAGCTCCTCGGGAGGGCCTCCTCCGGCGGCGGCGGCCTCCTCGTCTTCCTCGCCCGGCGGCGGCGCCTTCCCCGCTCGCGAGGCGGCGCGCGGCTACACTCGTCTTCCTCGCGGGCGGCGGCGGCGAGGCGGCGAGGCCCGGCTCCGCGGCGACGGCGTGGCGGACGGCGAGGCGCGGCGGCGGACGGCGAGGTGCGGGCTCCATCCCATCTCCGGGGACGGCCGGACAGCGGGGGCCCCATCCCAAGCACGAGCTCCGGCGGCCGGCGAGGCGAGGTCCGCCCTCGGCGGCCATGGCGGGTGGAGCCGCGCCTCCTGGTGGCCATGGCGGGCGGTGGAGGTGGCCGAGGCTTGGAGGTGAACTCCTCGTGCTCCGGCGGGCCTTGCCGGCGCGGATCCGGCGCGCGGTGGGCTCCCTGCTCCGGCTTCGGCTCCGGCGCGGCGGGTTGCACGGCCTGCTCTCTCTCTGTTCTCTCTCGAGTACTACTCGAGTACTACTACTACGCCTGCGGCGGCCGCGCGGGCCGGAGCGGGGCCGACGCCCTCCTCCGGGCGGGCGGCGTCTGGGCGGGCGGGCGGCCGGGCGAGCACGGCGGCATGGCGCGGGGCGAGGTGGCATGCTGACGGCTCGGAGCACGACGGCGGAGCAGAGGAGAGTGCCTGCTGCTCTCTCCGCTCTCTCTCCCTCTCCCCCACGATCGCGGGCCCCGCGTGCATCTTCGGGACTCGTCGTACGCACGGGACAAAGACAGGATCGGAGCAGTGCGATCGAAGCTTTTTCAAGTACCTCACCCCACTCACCCCGGCTAGCGGTTTTCATCTTGTAAAAGCGGTACCGGGTGACTTCCCAGTACCCGCTGCAGATAGTCTAACCGCTGTGCCGGTCTTTGGCTCATCTTCCACGCACGCAAGCCCTAGCTAGGAGATTAAGACATGATTGTAGGCGGTGCCAACTAATCCCTATTTAACCCTACTTTGGGAGAGCCCGTTGGCCGAGGAATGATGCGTGCCCTCGCCTCGCCTCACATGGGGAGGGGATGGGAAACGGCTTGTTTACACGGGGACGCGTGCCGGTCGGTCGCGCTCGCTCGCCCGCCTTCCTTCTTCCGTTCCGACGTGGTCCCGCCCGCGGGGTTGGGATTTGTGCAGCAAAGCGGCAATTGACTAGTAGAACACCGCTCCATGAGTGCGTGGCTGCCCGGTAAAATAATGCCGCTTGGAGCAACTTTACTTTACTCCTCCGGCTCCTATCTTATGTTGGCCCACATGAACAGTAGTATTAGTAATAACGGTAGACTTCAGCAACAACTACGTATGGTACCGTATGTGGTATGTATTCCTGCCTTTCTGCATACTACTAGTAGCAAGTAGTAGTACTCTACTTGAGGTATACGTACAAAGTACACTATTCATCTCATGGTACGTGCGTATAGTAAGCCGTAGACTTTGTTCTAGTGCTCATGGCGTAACCTAGTTTAGCTCGTGGATGAGGGGAGATAATCCAATCTCCTGCGTCCTTTCGCTTTCGACGAGTGTGGCGGAGCGAGGCAGCAAGCGGGCCGGGGACAATACGGCTTTCGCTTTCTCCCGTAGGATCCAAGGGAGCGGCACGTGCACTCGGGCAGCACGACACCGTGCGTTCCGTCTCGCTAGCGCACCGGCCGAATCCACCAGCGACCAGCCTACGCCCGGTCTGAAAGTACTCGACATTTTAAGAACCTCTACTACTACAAGCTAGCGGTAGCGTAAAACCTCGCTCATAGCTAGCACGGTCAGCATAGTTGTTGGGTAGGTTTAGTAGCATTAGACCGACCGAGGGCTCTAGGGAGACATCTCCCTAGGCACTTGCATTAAGGAAAACATCTCTCAATGCCTTCGTGCTTTTCCATACGTACATTAGTTTACCGTGTCGTTGCCTTGAGAACACAACACACTAAACTATCCTATTGAGTCTAAGCTAAGCTAACAGAGATATATATTAGGTCGATGCTACGAGCTCCAGATTTTTTATGTGGTGGATCAAAATCTGGTGGATCTGGTTCGTGTTCCTACTACTTGCTTGCTCTCCGTATGTATTGTCCGCTGGCTCCGACCAGTTCAATCACGCCATCGGTAGTCTCTTGCTTGCTCCTCCATCTCCTCTTGTCTCCGGTCTCGGTGGCATCTTCACCGAGGACTCTAGTAAGTTTGAACCCATTATCTGTAGCCATATACTACACTAATGTGAGGTGTTTGGTTAGAGAATTGGTTGGTCCATCATATTATCGATCGTCATCGGGCTCCGGCACATTATTGCAAGGGAATGTAATCAAATTTCTAAGTAATAATTAAACAACTCTCTTGCCTCCAAAATAATCGTATTATCATTCCTCACATTTTTTTTGTCCGCTTTTGGAATGAAATGTGGTTTTATCAATCACCTTATTCCTCACAATCTTATAATCTACATAGACACGAAAAATTGGTTGGTCAATGAAATTCATATACATAAAGTCATGATTGTTGAACTAAGTATGTGGACAAAATTATGGGAACATAATTTACAATGTCTCTAATGATGCTATTGTTAAATGTATGGTTTAATATAAACTTCTAGAGCAATTCAAGCGGCGGCAGAATGTTGTATCCCTCTTTTCCCTTAAAAGCGAATGAGAAGGTGACGGGTTCAAAATTATCGCGGGACTTGAGATAAAGGCCGACAGGGCTCGCGGGCAAGCCCACAGCCGAGTGGGTTCCCAACAAGGCCAATTTAGTGGGCCGTGTCTTCTGCGGCGTCCTGCTCGCTCATCGATCGGCCAACGTAACACCACTGGGCCTTTTTTCTGAAAAAAAAAATGACGACCCAGGACGACCAACTCGAAAATTAGGCGCCGAAGCAACGCCACGCCACGCGCACCACGAGCCACTCGTTCTCACGTCCTCACGGTCACGGCTCACCAGTCACCACACACACACACACACGCACGCGCGCGTTCCTGGGCTCCTGGCCCGGACCTCGACTCGGCAGGTGCGTGTGCATCAAGCTCCCGCGTCCGCGGCACCGCACCCTGGCCACATCTCTCCATGGCGACGGCGATCTCGCTCCCGCGCGCGGCGGCACCGCTGACCATTCCCCGCGCGTGCAGCCCACGCCGGCTCGTCCACGTGTCGGCGGCGCGCGCCTCTCCCCCGCGCGGAGGAGGGCGCATCGGTGTCCGCTCCCTGACGGTCCCCGCCGCAGCGGGAGCTTCGGCCTCCTCCCCCGGCTTGGCTCCAGACACCACCGGCGCGCCCGCGTGGGACGCTCTCGGCGGCGTGTCCGTCCTCGCCGCGGGGACAGGCAGCGCTGTGGCGCTGACGGACCTGTGGGACTCCACCGAGGTACTCGATCTCTTCCTTCGCCTTCTGGGCTTATGCCAGCGATCGCCTTTGCCTTCGTGTCGTCGTATGCTGACGCCGCCTTTCCGCGCGCAGGGGGTGGCCGTGGTTGCGCTGCTGAGGCATTTCGGGTGCTTCTGCTGGTGAGGACACCGACACGGTTTCTTGTTTGTTCTTCGTTGGTTGGTTTGGTGGTTGTTCGCGCGCGAGTAAGCTCTGGCCGTGTCCATTCTCGCAGCTGGGAGCTGGCCTCTGTTCTCAAGGACTCCATGGCGGAGTTGGACTCGGCGGGGGCTAAACTGATCGCCATCGGCGTCGGGACACCAGACAAAGCTCGCATCCTCGCCGACCGGGTATGTGGTGGTCTCGTGCTGAACGCTCTTTTGTGTTTGGTGGTGCAATTTGCACACGTGGCTGAAGCTGAATTCTGCCAGAAACTGAAATCTCTGAATGAGTGTGTGTGAATTGCAGCTGCCGTTTCCTCTGGACTCCTTGTACGCAGACCCTGAGCGCAAGGTTACTGACAATACGCTGCAAATTTATCTCAGCTCTTGGAGAGCATGGTTTGCAGTCCTCTGTGTATGACTCATGACTGCACTAAAGTGGCAATTCATTCTTTCAGGCTTACAACGTGCTTGGACTGTACCATGGTTTGGGTCGGACGTTCTTGAACCCAGCTAGTGTAAGCATCATCGCTTTGAGCTGAGCAGTGAACACTGAACACTGCTGCTCTTGTCTTTGTTACTGGTTACATGACTTACGCTGCATGCTGATTCTATATATATATATGAAGGCAAAGATATATTCGAGGCTCGACTACATCAAGAAGGCAACCGAGAACTACACGATGGAAGCCACGCCCGCCGACCTCGCCGCCGTCCTGCAGCAGGTTGAACCGTTAAAGTTGTCATCTGCATCTACGGTGTGCATGCATCCATAACCTGAATGAAATACTGAAGGATCTCACTCGCTGCTCGTTTCTCGTTTCACTCTCCAGGGTGGAATGTTCGTGTTCAGAGGGAAGGAGTTGCTATACTCGTGGAGAGACGAAGGCACAGGCGACCATGCTCCTCTGGACGACGTCCTCAGCGCCTGTCGCAGAATTCCAGTAGCTTGACCGGTTGTTTTGTCACCCGGACTGGCTGTGTTTGTGTATGTATGTCAGTATGTATCCGATAGGCCGATGCTATAGCTAGACTGAAACCCTGGTTTCGTTCATCCATCAAACGCAGTGAGTATTGCAGTTCCAGGGAAACGAAACAGATACTGTATACTAGAATCAAATCGAGTTGATAATTGAGAAGCGAATAGCGAAATACGTCTCCTCTCTCCAATTCAGTAAACCTATTTGGTCACGCAAATCCGTGCGATCGTGCGTCTTTGGTCACTCAAAGAATCGGATTCCAGCCGCACGTGAACCCACCATGCATGTTCAGGCGCTATCTTAGAAATGCCAAAAACGACGAAACTGACATTAATCTGCTTCGGAATCGGTTCGTTCTGAACGTGTAAACTCCACAATCCTACCGTCTATACAAAAACTATCTGGGGTGATTTTTTTCGTCAGGAGAAAAAAAGACAAATTTTGCTGAATGACGCTGCAAAAAAGTATAATTGGCAGGTATAGATCGCAACAAGTCTTTGCCCAATACCCATACAAATTCGTGGTTATTTGCCAGTCGTCTTCAACCTCCTCCGGCTGTGCACTACTTTTTGCCATAACACACAGCCGTCGCCTTCACAGTATCCTGTATGATGTACAGTATCTGTCGCTTTTATAGTATCTCTGTTTTTTATCACAACAAAACAACACCAACCAGTTTATCAGCCACAGAAACCATTCAACAACTAGTAGCGGACACATACTATCTAATCTAACCAATTATCATAAGTAAGAATCTAAATTAAGCACTTAACAAGTAGTACACACATTAATGTGACAAGGACTAAAAAGCATAAGAACAAGATATGTACAGGTTTCAGAGCACACACAACTGCACAAGCAACATATGGGTGGCGTTGTCTTTCTAGTTAGAAATGAGTCTACCAATGTCGTACCGCTATAAAAGGGCAAGTCCGTCCAACAATTCTTGCTTGCCCTGTTAGCATTACACATGAGAGCTGATAACAACACATACAAAATACCATAATGAACTATTGTATATGTACACCTACTAGCTACGCCTAAGTGCCACTGAAGTCACAGCAGTTAGAAGAATCGACCTCTAGGTGCCCATGAGTTAGTTTGCCATTGGCTTTCATCCGCTAGATTCTAGATTGATCGGCTGTATTAGGTGAGCGGCTGACCTTCGCCTTCGCTTCCCATCTGGAGTCAGCTTGATCTCTAGTCTTTTTTACGGCTTCTTGGGGCACTCATGCTGTGCCAGGGAGGAGTGGAGGACTTGACTCTCTTCCGGTTGGGGGCTTTACATGGAATGGATTCTCTGCTGTGTAACACACCAACTCATTCGTTGGTTGTCCTTTGTCCAGATCAACACTTTTGTTGTTCACCTGTAACAATTCAGGTGGCTAAAAAATGCTTGGGGTTGCACCAGATGACCAGATTATGAAACTGGGAGAAAAGGGAAGTTTACCAGCTGGAGAAGGGCAGAGAATGTTCTGGAAACCTCATACTTCGGTCTGCCACTAACAATCTCACTAAAAGATACAGTTCCTGTCTTGTCAGTTATTGATGAAAGTTTGTCAAGGATTTGCTCCCCATATGAACCAATATCAAAAGGTGGGTTTTTATCCTGACAAGACATGGGTGTAGGGGTGAGCACTAAACAAGTTCATAGATGCAAAATTGTAAGCAATTCAAGAGCAACAAACCTGATCTGCCAAGGCATCCTCAATTATTCCTTTCCATTTTGAAACTCGAGCATCCATCTCACTCTGCTTTTCAACCTCAGCGATGCTGGCAAGGAGAGGATTCTGTATGAGGAATTATCTGTCAGTTTTGGAAGTTGAAGAGAAAAGGCAATATCAGGACACAACTGAAAATTAAAGTTCACACTTTTTTTTTTCTCAATCACGCAAAAAGTTCGCACTTGCAATTTGGATTCTAGAAACCAGCAGGCAAAATGAAGTTTCCAATCACATAAAAGCTTGAAGCATCACCTCCAGGTGAGTTTTGAGGATTTTATGTTTGTGGGTGGATGTGTAATATAGCTAAGTTAGTAGAGCTTCGCTTTAACATCATGTCATTAAGACTTTAGGTGGTTTTTTCACGAACGTGACTGAACATGTATATTTCATTAAGTGGGATAAAAAAAGTGTGATCACACGCATGTCCAAGCCAGAAAAGGGCTTAGGTGGCACCAAAAACAAAAGAGCTTGTTACGCTAAAGGAAATAAAAAGTGACCTATGACTAAGAATCTAACTCCACATCTGAAAATATTCAGCTGAGACATGCATGCATCTCATTGTTCAGGCAGTAACAACATTGATCATCTATATGGGAGAATGAGAAACAACCATATGGCCAAAACAGCATGTCTTAAGTCCTTAACCAGTGTATGCATGAAAGATGGAAGCACATTAAATATACCAGCATAATATTTTATTTAAACAATTTTACCGCCACGGATTGTTGCATGGGAATTTACTAATGGCAGTCAGTTCCTGCTGACACTTTATTCCAGAAACTTGTTTGTAAAACCCAACACATGACAAAAAAGCAATATCGGAATTGTTGGGAAGACATTGCAACTAATCCTACAAGCAATTTTGTCCAATGCAGCAAAGATCTATTATAATAAGGTTTTTCCTAGCATGTTTTGACATGCTTACACCTAATATATATTTAGCTGACATATTGACTTATAGGGCACCAAGATACTTGTAACCGCACAAGACATAGATGTAAATGGACTATATAACCATTAAAAAAACTCACCAGATGTGACCGACACAAGTCGTCGAGGCTTGCATGTGTATCTATGTCATCCTGTGTACCATTGGGAGTTGCAGCAATAGTCTGAACAGAGGAAAAATAAAAATGAATTATTACCCAAATGTTCGATAGCTAAACATAGGAACCAGCAAACAAAAATGTTAATTAAATAAACCTCGTCAGGATATGTTGGAACATCAGGATCAACATCTATGCCATTTGGCATGTCTGGATCATCATTATCAAAATTAATGCCAGTATTTGATCCACTGCCATCTTTCAAATCGCCAAACACATTGGGATTTTCTTCTCCAAATTCAAATGGTCTCAAAAGCTGCATGTTGGATGGTTAGCAAATTAAATAATTTCTAGTTCACCAAAATATATAAATTAAATAAATCAAATCAAAAGATTAGACATGCTTAATTTACATGGACACTGTAACAATGCTGAATACCTTTTCAAAACGAGGGGGTGAATGGGAACTACAATGTTCCTCCTGCTGAGACTGCTGTGCTTCAAAAGATTTAGCATTTTCAGGTATGACAACGCCATCCATCTGTGTCATAGGAAATAGAACTGTGTCCTTTAGGTTGCCAGGTTCATGTGGATTCAAAGGTTTCCATGTATCTTCAACATCAGAATATTCTCCAACAGGGTCCTCTATATTATCTGGGTGAGGCATTTCAACATCATCAGCAAAGCCAGGTTCAACAGGATCAGAACAATGGTTGTCATCTGGAGTTGTTTCTTGAGTTGAAGACTGCTCAGGATTTTCCTGGGTTGGATCTAGACCTCCACAATGTTCTCCTTGCAGAAAGTCAAAAACAGCTGGTGCATCACAAGGATCCAGCAGAAGGAAATCTCCATAACAGTCACAAGTTGCTAACTGCAATACATAAATAACTACGACTATTTCAGTATGCAAGTAAAAATTGCCCAATTTTGCAGTTGAAATAAAGGGGATAGAAAGTTTACCAAATATGTGTCTAGCTCACTCGCTTCAGTATCCAGACAGTCCCCTTCAAACACCAGTAGATTTTCTGGTGGCCTCACAGTTTTCCTTTGTAAATCATCTCGGCTGACATTGTTATCCAGAGATGTCCTTGATTCCTCTGGAAATTTAAACAGGGTTAAACAAATGTTCTTAGTTCCATGACATTCCAATTAAGCTCATTTAGTGAAGGATCCACTTACCTGGGACATCATCTAACACCATAAATATATCATCTGCTTCACTGGCACTCGTGCTAGTGTCGTTTTGATCAACTGCCTGGTATAGTTATAATGCTTAGACTAATGTAGCTAATAAGAAAAGATTAGCATGTGGTGGTATTACAGAAATCCTCAAAATATCATTTTAAATGTTGAACACCCAAGGTGTCACGCTGGTCTAGACAACCATAAGAACCACTCTTGTACATACAATGACAACTTGATGAATCAGAATTCTTTTCTCCCAGCAGTGCTATAAGCTGAGAGTTGCCACGATGTTTATCAGACTACTGCAACATTTTCCCCACTACTTAAAGAGTGTTCCAAAAGTGTTGGAGTGAAGTAATCAAACAGTAAGGCAAGATGACATACCTGCTGACTACCTTGACACCTAAGGCACCTAAGGCGTACATGAGGCAATGTGTACCCTCCTCTCTTAATTTTTCGAGATCAGGCCATTCACCCATATTTCTGTACCCTCCTCTCTAGAATGGAGGTCGAACAGGGTTCAAGGCAGTAAAGGACGGCATGCTTACAGTGATATTAAGAGTGGTAGCAGCAATGGTGAAACAAAGGGGGAGGCAATGGAGCCATTGGTATTGTGGAAGGGTAAGGTTGGCTCTGATAAAAATAGGGGAAAAGGGTAAAAGGACAGGATTTATAAGGCCTGCATAAAACACTCGCAATTTGGCTACAGGTGAGCCATGATAGGAGTCATCGGCCTCGCCTGTTTACCATTGCATCTTTGCTTCTCTCCATCTCATTTCTTTTCTCTTCTTCCATCCACATGAGTCTTCAGGCCCAGAGGATGGCAATTGGCTATTTTGCATGGAGGCCCAAATTACAATAATGTGTTCATCTCCTCCCCTTTCTCTCCCTGCAACCATTAGGCAAGTCCTCAACTATGGAAGTTACTGCTGACTACCATAATGCCAAAGCAGCGCCTAGGCAGGGGTGAATCTAGGCCAGATGACCATCAGGGTCTCGTCTGAAAATAATGTGGCGATTAGGAACTATTAGCTCTACATACAGTAATATTCCATTGGAATTCCAAAATTCATTGGGGTTGGCTGACCCCGATGGAAAGTAATATTCCATTCGAATTTCCAAAATTCGTCAGAGTCAGCTGACCCCGATGGCAAGCTGTAGCTCCACCCCTGCACCTATTTGATGCCCTAGTACCATGATTAGATCACTATCTTCCAAAGTACAAAGTACAGAAAGGCCTTTGTTTAGCAATATGTTGGCATTGATCTCTTTTAGCATAGAGTAAATCTAACCAAGTGAACATGGATTTGGGCCATCTACTTGAGCTCAATGCTTGGGAGCTACATATAGAATTTAAAACAATAAAATGCCCGGCATGGTGGAGTCCCAAGAGGAAGAATCAAAGGTGCCAATGCAGAGATAATCTGAAACAGGCATACTTCATCGAGGTTCCTATGACGGGACACAGATGCCATATTTCAAAACTCTGGTTCCCGAATCAAGCAGCAAATGTGTATTAGTCACGTGGCAGTTTTAGAGCCTACTCATTTTAGATGCGCGTAGAATGCAGTTATCACTGTCGGTTTCAGGCCCACATTCGACAGGTGTTATTACATTCAGTGTCCAGGGAAGCAATTAGCACATACTCCGTAATAGATAAATCTGAAAGCAGCATCAATCTTTACTTACTTCTTTTGCGAAAGGAATTCTAACGTGTGAAGCACCAATGAGTACAAGGAATCCACCTTCCTACTGTACACTTGAACTGATCCTTGGAGTAATAACGCTGCTGCAGATAAGAAAACACAAATTAACAGGGCAACTGCAGACTTGAAAAAGAAAAGAACTTTGTTCTGATGCGATACCTATATTAAATTGTCCTTAGAAAGGATAAACATTGGGTGAGCTAAACAAGTAAAAAGAAGCTTCTTTAACATTTAGGGCATGTTTGGATCCCACCTCCTAAAGTTTAGTGGACTAAAATGTTTTAGTCACCTTTTAGCACCTCCTGGATGACTAGTGGAACCAAAGTGTTTTAGTCTCTTTTTAGTTAGTTTGTTTAGAAGTTTAGTCCCTAAAGTGACTAAAGTTTAGTAGTCACTGAAGTTTAGGAGGTGGGACACACAAAGAAAAATTATAACACCACGCAAAATGAAGCAAGTCCACATGTTCCAGCCTCCATCCATAGTCAATCCACCCAAAGTCAAATTTATAACCTCACACTCCCATTCCCACCTCTAAAGACGCCTACAGATAACACCCAGCTGGAAAGAAGTGCCGCACATTGACCGCAAGAAACCCAGCCCGGCCCTTGGCACCACCGTACCTTCGGCAAAGTTGAAGTCCTCGGCGGAGACCTCCCCTGAGCCGATCTTGAGCAGGTACTCCTCGAGGCTCTTGGCAATGTCCACCTCCCAATTCGACTCGGGGTCCCTGCTCGCCTGCAGAATCGGGTTGGGAGAAGGGGGTCCTTTGTGCGGCATACTCTGCATGGGAAGAAGGTCCCACCTGCAGCAAGGAGCACCGAGCAGTTAGACACGCTGCTACACGATTCTGTTTGGTTTCTTCCTCGTAAACTTTCCTTTTTTTTTTATGAAACTCCTCCTCGTAAACTAGTCACCTAAACACAGCGCCGGAGACGGAGAGGGAGCAGAAGCCAAGGTCGAGGAGGTCGGCGCCGCCGCGGCGTCGGGCGTTCGTTGATCGGGGCCGAAAGTGGTGGTGCGGCCGGCGACCTCACCCAGGAACTCCCGCCTAGTGGAAACGCGGGTACGTAGGCCTCCCAGTCTATGGTCTCTGTGGTCTATGGCTCTCTGCTGCGGCCTGCGTCTCAAATGGTGGGGACTGTGGAATAGCCTTGCTGGGCAGCTGGAGCTGATTGGCGTACAGTCATCAGTCGATGGACGATGGGCTTTCTGGAAGAACAGATACCGCCCAAACTGCTGCTAGTAGTGACTAGTGAGCAGCTCCAATTAACCTTTTGTTGGTTGGGAGTACTGTGGTAATTCGCGTCCGGTTACAGCAGCACGATGGATAGATAGGTGTAAAACCAGTGAGAAGTGAGAAAGATAGAGCAGCGCCTGCCACCCGGGCTTGGCTGGGAATCATTCATTTCCTGCATTGCCTGCCAGGGTCCTGCATTGCCTGCCAGGGACTAACCAACACACAACCTCACCTTTGAATGGAGTGTACTACCATGAGTGGTAGCAATGTAGCATTTACCTGGTGGTTTCAAAATTTCTACCCAAACGCCAAACTGCTCGCCGTGTCTGCGCCCAACGAAGCCCAACACCAAAATTCACCGAAGCCAAACGGTCACAAAATGATTCGATTCGACCCAAAATTGTAATACGTGGAGTGGAAGCCCAACGAAGCCACCGACCCAAAATTCGCATCGTCGCAATCTCAAACAGGCAGGCCACCCAACCCCAACCACTTGACTGCCAAATTTCTGTTTCACTTCTCCGCGTCAATTTCAGTTACCACCGTCAGTTACAGTTGCACACACACAAACACACACATGCAGAGGAAGAAGAGGAGGGAAGGGGAGGGGCCGAGGGGGAGAAGATGGAGCGCGGGCTCGCCACCGGCGTCGTCCTGGCCGTGGACGCCCGGGCAATGCCACCGCCGCCTGAGAAAACCGCCGTGATCTCGCCGCCTTGCCTCGACATCCGGCCGCCCCACGCGTTTCTCTGTGCGGCGGTCGTGGCTTTCGCTTGCTTGGCCTGCTCTGCTAGTCTGCTTCGTCACCTCTCTGATGATGAGGTCAGGCTTGAATTATTGCAAAGATTGCCTGGTACTTGATGGCACAGAAGTAGCAATTACTGTACTGGCTACCTGCTAGTGTCTACTGTACAAAGTACCAAACTCTAGAATCGCCGTAGGCACGCCCTTTCCGCTCCTGCCAAAATCGCTACTCCAAAAGGCATAGCACAGCAGTACTGTACTCCATGTTACTCGTACCTTTTTTTTTTGACACAGCAAATTTAGCTCTGAGTCAATAAACGCGATGATCTGCTTTCACTACGACTTGTTTGATCAGTGAATAAACACGATGATGTGCTATCATTACGAGTTGTTTTGATCCGTGGTACCACTGCATGCCTCTAGTCTCTTCAGTGTTCACTCCAGGCTCCCTCCTCTCTTCTCTCTCCAACTCCGGGAGAGCTAGCAAGGGTCTGTTTAGAACACAAAAACACAAAACACAAAAAAGGAAAATAACACAGGAATAGGGTAAGCGAAAAGTGAAAAACTACGGGATTCCATAACACAAGAATAAATACTTTGAGGTGTTTGAATTACATAAATAGGCCATGAAAGCAAGCCATCATCAAGCAATCAGATTTCCCTTCAGTTCAAGCGAATTCTTTTTTTCCTAAAATTTGTATAGGATAGGAACCCTTTGCTCAGGATAGGGAAATCTCATTCCTCCATTCCAAACAACAATCCTAGGAAACTTTCCTAAGGAATACAATCATTTGAAATTCCTTTGAATTTCCTCCAATCCAAAGAGGGCCTAAATAAAAACGTGTTCAACGCGGTTCTGGGACTGAAAGCTCTGCTGGGCGACTAGCAGCAGCGGGGCTTGTTAACCACCACACGCCACATCGCCAAGGCACGTTTGTGGTGGCAGGCCAATCGTCTTTGAGCTGAGCCTAATCATCGTTGGTATTATTCAGCCGGTGAAAAATCGGTAGATTCCGGTTGATTCAATAGTGGTTCGCGAGAGAAATCTACCGGCTTCTTACCGGCCGAATAGGACTGTTGTATTGTACATATTGCGCTGGAGCTATATATCCACACACACTGACTTGGTCTCAATGAAAATGGCTGCTGCGCCACCGTCCTCACTCCTGTGCCTTCAATGCTAGCGTATGTTGTCTTGTCCAAAAATTTGGTCTCCCTCAGCTTAAACGTGATTCCCTCAAACTCAGTCAGAAGCTTCTAGGTGTTCACTTCCTTGACCCGATCTGCGCCGAGGCGTACTGTCTTGATTGCCTCTCATGTCTCCTCCACCGTGTTCTTATTCAAGAGCATCGAGTGCATCTCCTGTAGTACGTCACGGAGCATGTCTCCGAGAGCCAGCCGATCTCGATGCCTTCCTGCCTTGTCAGAATCAACGGCGTCATAAATATACATGCCCTCCAGCAGCCGAGCTTGACCGAGCAACCAGAGCATTTGTTACCAACACTAGTCGTGCAATGCGTGTGTGCTGCTAGCAACCAGCGCATTATAACTACTAGTTATTTGGGCGCGCCCATGCGCGTCGCACATTCTGACCAGCTGTCACTGAGTTTAACACAAAACATGTAGCTCACACAAGAAAGAGTAAACGGTGTAGGCTTGCAAACTGATAACGAATTGCTCAGACGTATTATATTCAATCTGTCATAGAGTTGTCTAGGAGACTACATATTACATAAAAGAGTTTCAAGTCTTCCAGTCAATAAGGCTGTAGCATACAATACATAAGGCACGCCATCAAAGCAAATGTAGGAAAGCTGTCAGGCGTCGAAGCGCCAGCTTGTTTTGAGGTCCACAGGAACCTTAGCTGCGCGAAACTTCAGGCTGGCGAGGAGTCTGCTTGAATTATGCGAGGAAAGGTTAGAGTGTGTTACGCAGCTGCACAGATGAAGTAGCTATCTAGGCGGGGGTAGAGTTGTACCTCAGCTGGTAAATGGAGTAGTAAATAACACACTTGAAAATAGAAGCTAATTTGAGAACAGAGATCACCTTGTGGAGTCTGTCCTCCAACTTCAATATAGAACCCGCTTCTCGAGGATCTGCAACCATCAAACCGGACTTTTCAGCATTCATGCATGCATATGGCTAATTGACCATTAAAATTTGTCAACAATTCCAAAATAGAACTGCATCTGCAGCACATGCCGAAGCTGCACGCACTTGAAAATTATCAACCAAGGCTTAACAGAAATTAGCATTCCCTAGCTGAACAATACTTTACATGTTTGTACAGAAAACATTTTATTACAAATCATAAGCTGCTGAGTCGAGCTAACATGCATCTGAGAAGTAACATATGGAGAGCATCTTATTGTGCAATATGACCAACCTGATAGCATTGATCTGGAGAGAGGCCCACTGAATTTCCTAATGAGCTTCTTGTAGTCCCAATCTGAAAGAGCACTGAAAAATGGAGTATGAAGTAGCACACTAAAGTAGGCATCAACACATAAGGGAGTATTTTTCATCTATAATAATGAGAGACTTTTAGTAATTCTCACATTCTGAGAAGGTCATGGGAGATGTGTACCACACTATAAACATAGTACCCTAATTTTTGAGAGGAAATATATAGACACAACAAATCACCAGCACATGTAGCATGAACCCCTCAATATTGATATTTTATTATTTATTGACCAAATTTTGTAAGCAAATATACGACCACTGCAAATCACCAACACTGCAAATCATCAGCCTATAACAAGATCTGTGTTGAGCAAAAACGTCTTTTTTTGGCATCTAATGCTTTGTAGCCGAGATAGATATATGCAGTAAGGAGCAAGCCTAAATCGCTAAGGTCGATGCTTTTAAAAGGTACCATTAGAACAGGGGCCCAAAAATCAAACCCACTATACCAGAAGCAGGTGCACCAGACTACATGTCGATAACTCTAACTATATCCTGGAAATCAAATGCCATTCATAAATCATCATTCACATGGCAACTGAGCAGCATTTCCGAAAGGGCTTTTGGGTAGGAAGAGTAACTATTTACATACCGTTTCGGTGGTTATGATGTAGAAGACCCCTTTTTGCTGTTTCATTTAGCCTCAGGCAACTTTATCAATTCAACACAGATAAAAATGCAGTTTTACTAAAACCTGAAAAAAGCCTAACATTTAGTTTCAAAAAATTGTTGCGCCGATCTACGGAACTGGAGTAACTGAATCCCACAACATGGGACAACATATAGTAGTTGCAAGAAAAGAGACAGCTAGCTCGTGCAAGGGTAGGCCTTTTTTTGTCAGCATATATGTATACCAACTCAAATCAATAGATTTGATCACTAAATATTTCAACAGTATAAAAGTATACTAAGATGGGTATATGAACAAATATGTTGAATTACCAAACCATGACTAATCATGCATTCCTAGATGTTCATGGAGAAGGCTTACAAAAAAACTGAACTAACCCCCAAATACTGAACATCTTAATATAAAAGTCACCATCACCAATTTCAAAACATGCCTAGAAAGAAGATAGATTTTTTTCTGTGAAAATCAAGCAGAAAACAGCCAAAGTAATCGTAGCTTGGATCCGTAGCAATTAGATAAAAACAGGGACTGTTAGTAAAAGAACAATGAACAGTGGATCCACTCAATTAGTATATACCTGAAACAATCCAATAATTCTAAGAACAAATCAGAGCAGATAAAGGAAAAAATGGTGCAGCATCCTCACCTATGTCGCTGTTATGGACATCCTATCAAATACATCATGTGCAGTTGATAAAAGAGAACTTTCTTTGATCTTGGATTCTATCCAGGGATGCTGCAACGAAACTTAGACCGCTCAAGTGTTGATCGCACAGACCTTTCTCTAGCATCAAGGATTGAAGGCCTACCCATGACATGGCTGCAACTGCTCCACGTTTGAGTAGACGGCGGGCAACAACAGCCAGACCAGCCGCCAACACGGCAGCCCGGAGCTGTTGCCGCTCTACGCTCATGCTAATCAACAGGCAACGCTGCACATGTCGTCTCCATTCCAGCAGGCAGACGCAGAGAGAAGGAAAAGGGGAGGGGACGACACACGGCGATGCTTGGCAAGTTGAGGAGCTACAGCGCCAAAGGATGGCCTAATGCCCATCCCTCCACGCCAGATGGTGCGAGAGGACGCCACAAGGACAGATCCAGAGGGGGAACGAATGGATCCGGCCACGGAGGCCCTGGATCCGGTCGTGGAGACCATGGATCGACTCCAGGAAAGATTGGCAAGTGAAGGAGAGGAGAAGGAGAGGAGAAGCGAGGGAGAGAGGCTGCCTTCACCTGGGGCTACTCGTGCTGGACCGTGGCCGCTGCCGCTGGGCGTCTCTGGCGCCGCAACGCCGCCGGGCTTCCCTCGCGCAGCGCTGACGCCGCCGCTGGGCGTCTCTCGTGCAGCGTGGCCGGCGGCGGCCGGCCCTCGCGCAGCTCCACTGGCAGGTTGCGTGCCGCTGCGTCCCCGACCTTGCGGGAGACGACGCCCGCATCCTCATCGGCCGACTGTGACGGAGCCACCACGTGGGGCTTGCTCGCGTCAGGGTGCCGGCGGCCTCCATGCTTGGACTTGCCCGGACCGACGGCCTCCACGCCGGGCACCGGAGGACGCGCTCGCCGGCTGCGCTCATCCTACGCCCACGGCCAGCGACGAGGCCCGCCCTAGCCGCCGCCGTCGTCCTGCACGCGTCGGGGGAGGGAACACGAGAGGGACAGAGAGAGAGGGAGCGTCGGGAGGAGGGAGAGCGGGGATTGGGGAGAGATCTTGGTGAAGCAGAGGGAGATATCACAGAGCAGCTTTGCCACTGCAGCCGGGTCCAAGCAAACCCGTCCAATGAAAAGTAGACAACATGCTGCAACAGCCAATGAACGTCCCACGCTGCTCCCAAGGCCACCCAACCGAAAGGGCCCCTTTTGCCGGGGTGAATGCATATGGGCCCAATTGAAAGTAGCCAATGAACGAGAGACAACGAGCCGCTGCAGCCAATGAGATTTCGACAACGTTGTCTGGAGGCCTGTACCTTTGACCAACCAAGGAGAACCCCTGTTACCTGGCAAAGTCAGCGCGCACACAGCCATGGATCCAAATCTCAACGGGTAAAAAAAATTCTGCTACCGTGGACAACCTCAGGGAACGAGCTGGCTACACCCAATGTTCTCTTTAAATAGCACCAGTAGCCGAGGGTATGGGAGCAGCCACAATGTTGCTCATCCAAAACGTCAACTAGCCGAGGGTGTCGGAGTAACCACAATGTTGCTCGTCCGAAACGTCAACTAATTGGAGACAAAGGAAGTATATAGTAATTAAAATAATATATATCAGCTAGCTCAAATTAAAAATAGCAACGGGTAAAATTTGCGCGGATACTTGTGTCACAGATCCGCAACCACAAGATTATTTTCGTACCCACACCCGCTATTCGCGACAGGCATCGTACCGCTATTTATGTGGAGTCCAATAATATTATATGTTTATTCTGTAGATCTATTTATGGAGTCCAATATAACTGGATTTCCATTTCATGATTCTTCTTTTATTTATTTACTATGATTTTTTAAAAAATCAATACAAATAAATAAAAAAGATGAAATCATCGTCATTATAGTAAAACCACTGTTAAAAACCGCCTGAACATTTAACCAATTTTGAATAGTTCATCTCTAATAGTTGAGGGGACCATGTACCCATATCCGTGGGTCTTTAGTCACTCAAATCCTTCTTGTTCTTTCCGACCCGAAGAATCGGATTCGAGCAGCACATGAACCCAATATGCTCGCGCTATATAGGAAATGCCATAAAAAAGACGAAAACTGCCATATATACCTGTTTCAATCAAAATTGGTTCGTCCTGAATGAACGTGTAAAATCCACACATGACACAAACTAACCGGGATGGATTTTTCATCAGGGAAAAAAAGCGCACGTTTTAAAAAAATCAGGAAAAAAACAATCGGCAAGAAGAACCAGCCGCAGTGCCACACTGGCCGAGTGTGCCACCCGCCACCACGGAACCACCTCCACGTTCCACCGCAACGGCCACTTCCAGCTCTCGTGTCGTGCGTCCTCCTCCACGGCTCCACCGTCGCCTCTCCTCCCGCGGGTAGGGTTCCGCCGCGTGTCTCCCGTCGCATACTCGCTCGCAGCCATGGCCGCGCCGGCGGCAGTCCCCCGCGTCTCCCTCCCGCCGCCCCTTCGCCCAACCGCGGCTTCTCCCCTTGGCCCCTCCGTCCACGGTCCCCGCAGCCGCCGTCGGCATCTCCGTCTCCGCCGCTCGCCGTCGCCGGTGGGGACTGCGGCCGCGAGCTCCCCATCCGTGCCTTCCTCTTCCCGGAGTCCGGGTCGGGTATCGGCGATGCTCTCGGTGGCGTCGAAATCTACTCTGCGGTCACCGGCGAGCCCGTCCCGTTCAGAGACCTGTGGGATCAGAACGAGGTAGAGATGCACATCGATTCAAGCTTTGTTTAATTTGCTTGAATTCCGCAAATTTCTGTCGTTATTGTATTTGAGCAGCAATTACTTAAACCTTTGCAATCTAGAAGGTTGACTACACAAATCAGGAATCAGCCCATTTTGCAGATTGAAAAACACTAAAAACCTTTTACACAAAATAATCCAGTAGCCCTTGTTTATCTATGCAGGGAGTGGCTGTTGTTGCGCTGCTAAGGCATTTTGGGTGCCCTTGTTGGTGAGCGAGGAAGCTTCTCTGTATCTTGCTTAGCTGGTATAACATAGATGTTATTTAGTCAATTTGTTTCTTTGAGCTAACTGTCAGCTCTGATTGTGCCCCTATGTAGCTGGGAGTTGGCCTCTGTTCTGAGGGACACAAAAGAGAGATTTGACTCAGCTGGAGTAAAACTGATAGCTGTTGGTGTTGGCACTCCAGCTAAAGCCCGTATTCTTGCTGAGCGCGTATGTATATGCTCCATTTTGTAACTTAGCTTTAAATCTTTGAAAACACACAGACACACTGAATTTAACATATGACATCATGTATGCCACAAGTCTGTTTTCAGGCACTGAATTTTGACCAAGTAACTTGCTGTTCTTGTTTATTGGTTTGCTAGACAACAAATTTCTGACGAACACATGCCTATCTGTTTTAATTTGTTTTCGGGCATCCTGCAAAGAACTTTCAACCCTTAATAATTTACTCTAAAATTCATTTCGTGCAGTTACCCTTTCCGTTGGAATACCTCTATGCAGATCCTGATCGGAAGGTACTAATCCTGCGGTCACCTACTTACGAAACAATTGGATGTTACCATAAAGTCTAAACCATAACTCTGTGTAAAACATGGTATCATTTGTCTGTTTTTTTTTGACAACTGGTATGATTTGTCTGTTGAATGTACTGGTTCCTTTTGTATGCATTTATGAAACCAAGAGATGTCTACTTATCATTTATTTACAAGGATTTGCTTACTATTTTGTTGTCTAGAACTACAGATTGCACTAGCAGGACCTGCTCAATTTAAAAATATACAGTATATGATTACTATTTTGAGACGAAATATATTTGCATTAATTATGGCTAATCTGATGACAATATGAAATGGGAATCTGAAAGGTGAATGCATTTTTTTTTCATTTGGTAAATGGAGAAGTAATGTTGGTAGTTTGTTGACAAATTGACTGACTTGTATAGCTGCGCAACATGATTTCTGTTTCCTAATCGTCATTCTTATAAATTTCTCTGTTGGCAGTTTGTTGACAAAAGCTGTGATCTGCTTAATAGGCATACTGCATATGATGCATCTCTTATTCACCTTATTTAACCCCAACTTACATGTTAAATACCTCTCTGGGAAGAGCTTTTGTGATAGGTGTTGAATGAGCTAGATGCATGGGCATACCATACCACATTTGGTACATAGGGAGTAGGGACCAATCATTTGCTCTATCAGAAATTTGATTCTGTCGAAAGCTTTTCTTTCTTTTTTTCCTTAGTGTCCAACTCCAATTGAACCTTTTCAGGCGTATGACCTCTTGGGTCTGTATTTTGGTGTTGGTCGCACATTCTTCAATCCAGCCAGTGTAAGCATAATTTGTGTAACACAGATTTTACACTTGCAGTTGTTTTGTTATGATGTAGTGACAGTCTTAAACATTTGAACATATTTTCTCAAGGCGAAAGTGTTTTCACGGTTTGACTCCCTTAAGGAGGCGGTGAAGAATTATACAATCGAAGCCACCCCAGATGATAGGGCAGGTGTCCTTCAACAGGTTAGATTATTTCCCAACACTTAAAATGGCTTCTTCCACCTTAAGCTGGACTTATTTTTGCAATTTAATGCAGAATCTTGATTCATGGTACTGTTTGTTTCATATGTATTTTAGGGAGGAATGTTTGTGTTCAAAGGTAAAGAACTGTTGTATGCAAGGAAAGATGAGGGCACAGGCGACCATGCACCTTTGGACGATGTGCTCAATGTCTGCTGCAAAGTTCCTGTAACCTAACCTGTTGGTTTGTGCTATAGCTCTGTATTAGGTCCGATTCCTTCCCATCGTTACACTGATCACTTGAGCTTTCTTTATTTAGTGATCTCTTATTCGCAGGCTTGTTTCAAAAAGGAAATTGAGAATATACTTGTAACATGCATATTGTCTTCATCCATTCTCTTTGTGGCATCAACAGATCCCTTTCTTTGTTCACAAGCTGGACATGGTTCTATATGTTCTGTCTGTTCTCTGCATGCCAATTGCTGCATAATAACCTCATTCTAAGTTACTTCTGTACAGTTGGAAAGCACTTTCGGTGTCCTTGATTCCCGAACTTCCAAGATTGTCTGCTGCAAGGGTCTTCTCCATCAATATGCACATGTGAGATACTATTGTGCCAAGCTTCATGTATACTGTATATTGAGATGTTTGGCTTACTTTGATATCTTGATGGTTTATCGATTGTGAATTGTTGCATTGTGAATCGTGCATTGTAAGTATCCAAGTTGATGGTTTACTTTGGTAGTATATATAGTTCTTGAGGTACGCTGCCCATCTGGATATTATATACAGCTGGTTACAATTTGAAAGCAAAGCTCGATGTCCTGGATCTTCCTTCGAAATGGAAGTTTGGAACTTCCAGAAATATCGATAACATAAAATCCATGCTATCTTATGCGCCTTTCAAAATTTGGATCATTGGTCCCAGCGTTATTCAGGGAATCTGCTCGAGTTTTATTGTCATCAGAAATCATATTTCCTGTTATTCAGCTTCTGAGTGGATCCATAAATTTGGTATTATCATTGATGGTGTGTTTTATTGTGTCATATTGCTGTACAGCAATTAGAACAATTCAAATTTGCTGCAAATGCCATAAATTCGTGCAGAATCCAAGCAGCAAATGGTACTGCAGATCCATAGTGTTAGCAGGCTCCTTCCCCATCCTAAAAAAACAGCTATTTTGTATTGGTTTCAGATCTACACAAACTAATCTGCTAAAGCTCATTTTCGTCAAAGGCGATGCCAAAGAAAAATTAGGAGAAAATTGATTAGAATCAGAATATATTTTGGAAATCCGTCCTCAGATGAGATAGAAAACAACATGACCACCTACCAAAGGGATGAAACTGGGTCAGATGCAAATGGAGACTTTGTAGTCTCTCCATTATAAATTATAAGTGGCTTTTGAGTTTTATTTTGATGTGCATATAGAATGGAGAGAGTATATAGATATCCCCGATTATATCTCATTTTTTTTTCTATTTTGTATACATATAAAAAAAATGATTTTGAGTATCAAATTTTGAACCGGCACCAAAATCACAAATTATTCGGATATTAATATAAAATTAAAAATTTTGTATACGAACATTTTATAATCAATGTTTGGAAAAAATCTGATTTTGAGTATCCAGTGCTTTTTACCAACTTGGGCAACACCAAGATGGGAACTAAATAAGGCCTCGAAATTAAAGATTCAAGATACAGACTGTCCGAATTTTGACGGACGGATATTACAAGCACGCCATGGCTGAACCCCTCCATTCCTCACTCGCTTCATGTATAACCGTCGTCTCCGGATCAAACGGTTGCCCGGGCCCGCCGCCGTTGCCGCCGCCTCGTCCACACCGACTTCCGACCTCCTCGCCTCCCCCTGCTCCCAATCGCAATTCGCAAAGCAAAATTTAGACCACCCATCCCTCCCTGGCTCCCTCCCCACCTCCACCTCCACCTCCAGGCACCACCACCGGGGCGCCACCTCCTCACCTGCGCCGAGGATGCTGCTCGTGAGCCAGGCCGCGAACGGCTCCCTGTCCGCGCGGCGGCTGCCGTCGAAGCCGCCGGGGCCCTCCGCCGCCACCAACCCCTACCCGCTCTTCGCCAACCCTCGCCTCGTGCGCCGCCGCCTCGCGCTCTCGGGCGCCGGCGGCGCCGACCAAGCCCCGCGCCGCCCCGCGTCGTCGGCCCCGGCCGCCGCCGCGGGCGAGGGCCCCTCCGGCGGCTCCGCCCCCGCCGCCGAGGACCCGGTCCTCGTCCGCGTCGCCGACGACGGCGTGCCGCTCGAGGGCGTCATCCAGATCGACAAGCCCGGGGGCGCGGGGGGCGCCGAGAACAAGCTCGTCTCCTACGCGTACGTAGCACCTTATCCTGTCACACGCCCATTCCCGTGGCTGGCCTCATTGCTTCGACCCGGTTCGTTCGCTGATTCCTGCCCCGCGGTCGTCCGTTCGCAGGAAGCTGGGTCTTCTGGCCGGCGGGGACGTGTTCTGCCTGCTGCTGTTCTCCGCGATCGGGAGGTTCAGCCATGGCCTGCCCGTCCTCGACGCCGAGACGTTCAAGACGGCCGACCCCTTCATTGCTGGTTAGGAAAAACCCAAAATGGGGCCTTTTCGTGGTTGTGTTCATCTGGGGGTTGGCGCGCGAATGGATGGTTTGCTCATGGATTTGGGTCTTCTGCAGGGTGGCTGCTGAGCGTCTACCTCCTCGGTGGATTCGGCGATGACGCCAAAGGGCGCAATGGCGTGGGAAATGCTGTTATGGCTGCAGCTAAATCGTGGGCTGTTGGGATACCGGTAATTATCAATTCTGTAGTTCTATGGTTTCAAGCATGTGCCATGTTGAAATGCTATCTTGATTCTTGTTATTCCTTTATCCAAGGTCAATAATGTTTTGTAAGCTGAGGCCTTTCTGAAGTTTTTCAACCATGTAACACCTGCTGTCATCCGGCATTGTTGTCTGTTGCTTGCATGAGTGCATTTGTCTTTCAGTTGTACATCACAAACTATATTTATTTCTGTGTCTCATATTTCGTGCAATTATTTGATCTAGGTATTTGGCTATTTGGTTCTAAACAAATCTAGATGCTTTTTAATTCATTGAACAAGTGATCCAAATAGACTCTACACTACTCTAGTATTTGGAGCAAAGTGATTTTCCCATGATAATTATTCAGGAGCAAATCCATTACTTAAGGCCTAACCAGTGGTTATTTCATTTGTGTAGAGTCGGGCATACAATACTGTTAAATTGCAATTAACATGCTTCAGCCCTTCAACATAGCGATTTGAGTAGCAAGAGAAACTATGCTTTTCTAGGAGATCTTGCATAAAAGCCCTTGAAATAAATAGCTCTCTAAGACTGCCGATATAGCCCGCTATAGCTTTTTGAGGCATGGTGCCGCTATTTGCGTTCGTGCCGGCACCACTAAAGTGATTAACCGGCACAGTTTTTTTTAATTAAAAGCCGGCACCACTGTTTTCCCCATGTGGTCTTGCACATTCATCTAAATGTACCACTGCTACTTATGTTCTGAACTTTACAACATTTTCATATCCGAGTTTGTTTGTTTTCTGATGTATAATGTTTGATGTTTACACTGATTCTCTTTCTTGTGATAGTTGGGACTTGCTATTCGAGCAGTGACGTCTGGTCATATTCCACCAACTCCTTTTATCTTGGTAACCATGGGAAGTACAGGAGTCTTGTTAACTGCATGGCGTGCCTTGGTATCCCAACTTCTTTCCAACCAGCAAAAGCAGCAGGATGATGTCTACCGGCGTGGAAGTCCTTTTGAGCTTTTTGAGGTCAGTAGTTTCACAAACTGAAAAAACTTCACTGAAAATTTTGCCATTGTAATATTCTGAATCTGTTATGAAACATCAAACATAGGCACTGTTGGCACATATAAGATATATTTCACCAACGGTATCTAGTTTTAGCTTGAAGAAAGTTTGGGATCTTTTTTGTTGTGCTGTGAACCTGTAACTAGATTCAATTCCAGATGTAGCAGGCAATCACAAATGTATGCAGTTGCACGTTGTTTTGATTGTTTATGTTCTCTCATTGTTGAAACAATAAAATGACATGGAAAATGCAATTTATTTATTCTTTCATCAATATAAGTATAACACACAATTTTTTTGTACCAAACTATTAGACTATTAGCTGCTTGCCATTTGGATCATTGTATGCCCTTCCCTTTCCCTCAAGGCCTCAACCATCAGTCCGTCACAACAGTATGATCAAAACTTCTTATGAACGGAGAAGCTCATATTTGCATTTTGCAATAGTTTGAGGACTACGAGAAGATGATAGGCCGGATTGTTTTCTTTATCGTTTATTACAAAATGAGTTGAAATTATATGCAAGAGAAACCATTCCTAGATTATGATTCATATGTAATATGAATGGAGAACTCATGTTTGCCACAAAGTAGGAACTTGGAAAAACTCAAACTAATAGGATAAAAACCGAACGATGTTGGTTATTGTTTACGACCTAATTAAATGTAATTTGTATAGGCTTTGTGTTTCTTTGTTCTTCAGTAAGCAGTTTTCCTCTTTCCTGCTAGCTGTTTCTCATTTCTCTGGTGTCTTGCAGTTACTCACATCACTGGTGCGGAGGTGGTGACGTCTGAAGGCTGAAGCTACAAAAGGGCATTGTTCCTATCCGGTATCCACATCACCAGGTTCAGCCACCTGTGTGTAAGTACAATTTTGAAGGTGAAGAAGAGCAGACTAAAACCTAGTTTGGAGGATTTGCCGAACCAAAAAAATATGTTTGGCAATAACACGCCTGCGATGCTGGCTTAGTATCTTATTCATAAGATGTACTCATATTCCTGATCCACCACTTGTAAAATTGTATCTGTAGCTTAACTCATCCAAATCAATAAAACCGTTGCCTCTGTCCAGCACTTTTTCATTGCAATCGACTCAGCTAGAAAATAGTGTGTTGCCGTGCCATTGAGCCTGGTCCATTTGGCCGTTGTGGACTTACATAGGCTAAAATCGAGCCTAAATCAAATGTTTAGGTTCTTTATGGCGGAGTCTGCCATTCTTCAAAATTATTTATTCGATTTGGGTGCTGGTATCTTTTTGGATTTATTTCAATATTTAATGGTGTTAATTTTTGTGGTAGGCTACGTGTCAATCTACAGCGAGGTGACTATGGTGATTGCCATTCTCAAGATCTATCGATTTGATCCGATTGTAGGTATAAGTGTGTATGTTGTATTGTGTTTCAAAAAAAAAAAAAAAAAGATGGGGCAAAAGGTAGAGAAAGCCAAATTAGCACTATATTGCTAGTGTTTAATTGTAATTGTCATTAAGAACCACATTACTTATACCATGATTATGTACCCTTTTTTGTTTTGAAGTTAAATAGAATTCAACAGAAGACGTCTGATTTGACATGGAAAAAGTGTGGATCAGAGTTGATTGCATTGCAAGGTGGATAATTAAGAACCACATATGATAATAACAATCTTATTAATACTAACTCTAGCTTCTAAAGGAGCCTCCTCTACATTGATCATCATGAGATGCACTAGGAGGAAAAGATATTTTAAAAATCTCACAATATAAATATATATCCTCTAATTTTATAGAAATTTAATCATCACTGCCGGTATATTGGATATATTATGTTTTATCAAAAAAATTTGAAAGGATTAACAAGGTTTAGAGGGGGAGGTGTTTGAATAGGCGACCTGAAATTTCTTTCAATATTTTAAGCATCAGAGTAGCAACTCCAAAGGTTACAAAGGTTTGTATTGAGCTTCTAAAGGTGTTCGGAAGTTCAAAAAAAAAAAAAAAAACTATAGAAGTCCTGCAGTTCATGAAAAACTAACAAAATTCTAGAAATATTTCAAAAATAAATTGATGAATTATCACACTCCCTTGAATTATATGTGTAAAAATCAACATCTATGGGTTGTCACGACAATATCAAAATTTACTGCTCCGTTATTATAAATTATATGTTACATTTACTATGTACTTAGATACGGAGTATACACTATATATCTAAATATATAATACAAAAAAAAAAATAGAATGGAGTATTTGGCAGAAGTAATCCGTTCCGAACAAACTTTTTTTAGGGAAGTTCCGAACACACTTTGCTGCTGCTCTCAAAAAATGGGGGAGCATTCCATATGAGCTGATGATATGAAACAGAGAGGAAACCTTTGAGGATGGCAGGACCCACACAGTAAGCTCCAAGGTAGCGTGCCCAGCTGCCGCCAAGTGTACGTCTTCCCCGGGCAGTTGGATAAGCCGGGGCTCACCTTGGTCTCAACTCCGTCGTCGCCACTCAGCCGCTACACGGCGCAGCACAGATCAGACACCTCCGACTCCGACCGTCGCATTCTTCACGACTCCTCCGGCCCAGCGCGCGCCTTCTCAAACTTTCTAGAACCCCCACCTTCCTTCTTCCCTCCACTCCACCGCCCCATTCCAAACCTTTTTAAGCTCTCGCATGGAGTCTGACATCATAACTCATAGCAAAACAATAGAAGTGGTAGAACAAGCACAGAACTGTCAAGCTCCCAGGCTGCAGCTCGTCGCCAATGGCGTCCGCTTCTCTTGCGTCGTCTTCTCTCTTGTGCAGCAGCAGCGCTTCTACCAGTAGAAGCGCAGCCATGGCAAGAGTAATCAGCAGGATCCCTCATTTCTCCAAGAACCAGTACAGGCCGCATCTTCGGCCTCTTAGGAGTAGTTCAGTAGTCAGGCGATCGTTGCAGCAGGAGCAAGAGGAGAGGACGGGCCCGGCGTCCTCTGTCTCCGTGGCCTCCGGCGAGCAACAGGAGGAGGCGACGGCGTCGCATCATGTCGGAGGAGTGGATGAGCCTGAGGCCAAGGCATCGTCGGGTCATGTTGGAGAGGCAGATAAGGGAGTCCAAGGAGAAGGCGGCGACGGCGAGGAGAAGAGGAGCACGGACGAGCAGCAGGAGGTGGACTGGAAGTCAGACGAGGAGTTCAAGAAGTTCATGGGCAACCCCTCCATCGAGGCCGCCATCAAGCTGGAGAAGCAGCGCGCCGACAGGAAGCTCCGCGAGCTGGACCGCGAGCCCGACGCCAATCCCGTCGCCGGCCTGTTCCGAGGCTTGGCAAAGGACCAGCTGGCCCGGGAAAAGAAGAGGCTGGAGCTCGCTGAGCAGACCTTCAAGGCACTCGACCTCAACAAGGTAATTTCCTTCCTGAATTCGCTGTGTTTGATTCTGATTATCAGATAATCAGATGGGACAAAGATCTGAACTTGGGCGATTGGTGCCGTGGCGAGTGCAGCTGAAGAGCTGTTTCGGGTACGACACGTTCTTCGCGGTGGACGTCCGGAGGTTCGGCGACGGCGGGATCTTCATCGGGAACCTGCGCAAGCCCGTCGAGGAGGTGCGGCCGAAGCTGGAGAAGAAGATCTCCGAGGCTGCCGGGACGGAGGTCACGCTCTGGTTCATGGAGGAGAAGAATGACGACGTCACGAAGCAGGTCTGCATGGTTCAGCCCAAGGCAGAGATCGAACTCCAGCTCGAGATCACCAAGCTGAGCACGCCGTGGGGATACCTCAGCGCCGTGGCGCTGGCAGTCACGACCTTCGGGACGGTCGCGCTCATGAGCGGCTTCTTCCTCAAGCCCGGCGCCACGTTCGACGACTACGTCTCCGACGTGCTTCCTCTGTTCGGCGGCTTCCTCACCATACTCGGCGTCTCTGAGGTACGGCGGTCGGCGGCACAGCAATCTCCGGCCTACCGTGGATGTTTTCGTGGCATTTGTGTGTGGTGCTGATGATGATCGTGTGATGGCAGATCGCGACGAGGCTGACGGCGGCGAAGCACGGCGTGAAGCTGAGCCCGTCGTTCCTCGTGCCGTCCAACTGGACGGGGTGCCTCGGCGTGATGAACAACTACGAGTCGCTGCTGCCCAACAAGAAGGCCCTGTTCGACATACCGGTCGCGCGCACGGCCAGCGCGTACGTCACGTCGGTGGTGCTTGCCGTCTCGGCGTTCATCGCCGACGGCAGCTTCAACGGCGGCGAGAACGCCCTGTGAGTCCACCATCATCGCCTCTCATGTCTTCAATTCGTTCGTGACACGACACGTGACACTGACACTGGTTGCAACTAAATGCAATGGCGGCGTTCAGGTTCGTGCGTCCGGAGTTCTTCTACAACAACCCGCTGCTGTCGTTCGTGCAGCTGGTGATCGGGCCCTACGCCGACGAGCTCGGGAACGTGCTCCCGAACGCGGTGGAGGGCGTGGGCGTGCCCGTGGACCCGCTGGCGTTCGCGGGGCTCCTGGGCATCGTGGTCACGTCGCTGAACCTGCTGCCCATCGGGCGGCTGGAGGGCGGCCGCATCGCGCAGGCGCTCTTCGGGCGCGGCCCCGCGGCGCTGCTGTCGTTCGGCACCTCCGTCCTGCTGGGCGCAGGCGCCATCAGCGGCAGCGTGCTGTGCCTGGCGTGGGGCCTCTTCGCCACCTTCATCCGCGGCGGGGAGGAGATCCCGGCGCAGGACGAGATCACGCCGCTCGGCGACGAACGCTTCGCGTGGGGGTTCGTGCTCGCTCTCGTCTGCCTCCTCACGCTCTTCCCCAACGGCGGCGGCACCTACTCTGCCTCCTTCCTCGGCGACCCGTTCTTCAGAGGCGGCATCTAGACGTACGGACTGAATTATCTCCTTCCGTGCAAGTGTGCGTGTATAGATAGAGTTAAAAGTACTCTAGCCTAATAGCCACTCTATTTCATGGTTAAAATCTTTCTTGTGATGTACGTAGGAGTAGTAGATGTCTTGGTGCATTGTGCAGTAATAAGGCCTTGTTTAGATTGCAAAAAATTTCAACCTGATGAATAGTAACTTTTTTGTCTTATTTGAAAAATATTGTCCAATCGTGGATCATCTAGGCTCAAAAGATTCATCTCGTGATTTTAAACTAAATTGTGTAATTAATTAATTTTTTACCTACATTTAATGCTCCATGCATGAGTTCAAAAATTGATGTGATGGAGAGAGAGTGAAAAAACTTGAAATTTGGAGGCAATCTAAACAAGGCCTAAGCATTTATATAAATAGTTAGCCTGTTTGATTGTAATTACATGTATTCCCGTTCTATTGAAAGTATCGTTTTAAATTTTTTCAAAATTTTTGTTTGACTCTTCGTATTATTCAAAAAAAATTATAAATACTATTTATTTTGTTATGACTTATTTTATTATTAAAGATATTTTGATAATAATTTATTTATTTTATTATTTATTTAAATTTTTTAATACGACGAACAGTCAAATATGTGATTAAAATATATATGTCCAATAACAAACATAACTCTATTTTTTTGGCTAGGAGTAAAACTGTCTTTTTATTCTTAACTTATTATAACACTGTTAAATGTTTAAAACTGACGGAAAACCATATACCTTAAGAAATTTTATTTTAAGACCATAGAATCAAATTCGAACAGAAAAAAGACCGCATAACTAAGCAGTTTTCCAAGCCAAATACCTAATTCTCTCTTTAGGTTTTCCTAAGACATATTACTGGTTCTTCTAGAAGTGTCCCCATTGACTATTGTGCTTTAAAGGTCAAATCAATGGACCTGAGCCTACTTGTACAAACTGGGCCAGTGGGCCGTCGTTTTAAGCTTCAAATACCCAGTTTTCTCGCTTCGACCCATCTGACTTCCTTCACGGATCAAGGCATCAACCATTGGGCCTAAACCGAACCAAAATTTTTAGACTCCTCTAATCTTGGAACCGTCAATATTTTCATGAACGTTTTGGATTGATTTTGGTGACACCAAGTTCTAGGTGCACGCTACGTCAGCCATGAGGTAGGGAAATTGGAAATATTTGATTTTTTTGTGAAGAAAATGTTACCGTTCTCTCTCAACGCTACAATTGTCAGAAGTAACAAAGCTCACTGATTTTTCTATTCCTTTTGTTCGAACCGAAACCAAATGCCAATTTAAGAAATCGATGTGCTCGGTTCGTTTTCTCTAGCGTTGAAAGCGAACCATGTTGGTGCCTCTCTCTCCTAAGTCCTAACGGTTCGGTTTTCAAACACATCGGAGCTGAGAGCAAATCACTCACAATTAAAGAAGTAATTGGAAGAAATACAAATACAAATACCTATAAGGATATGAGACATTCTTTTGAATGACTTTATTCGAAATAAAACATTCATGTAATTACACAAGTAGTTCTATACACACAGAGACATATGAGTAGAGAGTAAAAAGTGCCATCGATTGACTTGGTTCCATCTCGTGGTCGCTAAACCCGACCAGATGATTGCCACACACTAGCTAATCTAATGCAAGACCGATCTCCAGCCAGCACTCTTATGTCTCACATTTCTCATTGCAGGGGCAAAGCAGGTCTCCATCAACAATTCAACATCATGGGCATGCGGCATGCATGCATATATTGCATTGAGCCACACCGGCACACCGCACTTTCCATTCCTGCGCGCGAGATCTCACTTGATTATCGCGCGCGCGCGCTCTCCAGGACGCGCGATCCATCGATGATCGATCGGCCTTGATGAAGAGGAGTCCGGCGGCGATCATGACGCCCCCCGTACGCGTGCCGCGTGCGGATGCCGTATCATACACTTCACCGTATGGTTAAACCCGTAGTTAATCCTGAGTGGTTAATTAGCAGTGTGGTCAATCACTAATGTCTCACCCCGTCCACTGCAAAGAGGGACAATCAGGCTTTCTTCCAGACACGATCAATGATCGAGTTTGCTTCTATTTGCTCTTCGGATTTGGAAGGCCTTGGAACTGGATGGCTTTGCAAGTAGGTGGCCCTGCTTTTTAGCAGCTTGTATATAAGGCCTTGTTTAGATTCCAAATTTGGTGGCCAAAATCTGCATAGTAAGTGTCCCGTCACACTGTAGCAGTTTTGTTTTTATTTGGTAATAATTGTCCAAACATTGATTAATTAGGCTTAAAATGTTCGTCTCACAAAGTACAATAACACTGTGCAATTAGTTTTTTATTTCATCTATATTTAGTACTCGTATATACGTGCCAACGTTTTTTGACGGGAATAGGAATTCTGCATAGTGAATTTGGGAGCCAAAGTTTGGAATCTAAACAAGGCCTAAGTATGGAAGCTTATGCTTTCTGAAGCGAAAAACGGCTCAACACCTTAAAGAAAATAGACTTTAGACTTTAAAGGAGCAAATGTTTCGCCAAACATAGTGCACACAACAACCATTGTAAACGAATGTAGCAATCTAATGAAAAGGATATGTCGGCTTCTTCGATATCCTGTCATTTTTATTGCTGCATGTGGATTTTGTTTCCCTGCCTACAGGCATTGTTGTGATGGAACACCTCTATGCTTGTTTGTTGTTCCTGGTGGCGGAGGCATTAGGTTGCCAATACATTTGCACTCTGTTCGCTATGTTACAACGTTTTTCCTCTCATAACAAAACGACACCAGCCAGCTTATCAACCGCAAAAATTACCAGACAAATAGGACGTTGGCGGATATCTAAATGTTATGTTGTATCTTATTGTTGATGCCATTAATTGTATTGCCGATTTGAGTTTTTTTTATGCCATTCTGATTTTCGCATGTGGGAGAACTACCGTTACTATTTACCTATTCTGAATATAGATGGTCAACAAGGGGGAAGTTTTGTTATGTTTTTTTTAGTCTAGATTAAAAACTAAGATAATTTTGGATAAAAATCTTGCCCTGGATAAAAATTAGGTGAATCACAGTCAAACAAAGCAATTGTTCAAGATCTTAGGAATCCAGCCCTCTTCTTCACTCTTCAGTCTTCACGACTGCAAGTCTGAATTTTTTTTTCTTCCCTTGATAGAACAGGGATACAGGCCCCTACTGAATGAAAAGAGCAACAGATTGTACATGTTCCTAATACAAAAGTCTCATAGCCTCATACGTAGGTATTTTTAATTGCCTACTAGTACATGTATAAGAAAACCCTCTGTATCTATGGGTAGGAGTAGACTGTTGGAACAAGAGAATGATTTTAAAATCAACCTGTGGACTCTGCCTAGCACAAGCATGATGTCACTAAGCCTAGTACGCTGCCACACTTGGTCCGCGTGAACTAGACCATGACTACTTTGCTGAGGCCCTATTCTTTTGCTCGTCCATTGGGACAGTCACACGTTTGACCTAATCTATTCGGTTTGGTAGAGAAATCACTCCATTTTCTCGCTTATAATTAGATCAATGCAAACCCTATCAATGCAAACAGTTATTTCGAACCATCTGTAAACTAAAAGGCAAGCATTTTCAGAAAAAAAAAATCAGATATCGAATTGATAAGAAGGTCAGGGCAAAGCGTGCATCACTCTCTGTCTCCAGTCCTCTGAAGAACAAAGGAACAGGACAACAGCACCAGCTAATGCTTGTAATATTTAAAACAGGCAATTTGGACTGGAGTATTGTATTAAGTATGTATACCTGCTTAGATTACTGCAAAGCAAGCATGTAAACAACTAATCACACCGACACATAATACAACTCCCAGATTCTCTCATTGGGATGCAGAAGTAGGTGTCTACATCTGCATGAAGGTAATGTCCATACTCCACCTGCGTTTTTTTTACCGGTCGGTAAACCGCGGTTTACCGCGGTTACCGACCTTCCCGGGCCGGTCCGGTTCCGGTTCGGTCCGGTTCGGACCGGCCCAAATTTGAATTCAAATTTTTTTAAAAAAAATGCTGAAAAAATTCCTAAAAATAGCTTATGAATTATGGAACCCAATGGTGTAAAAATTTTTGAAATTGGAACTCGTTTGATATGAAAAAATTCAAATTTCAGTTCGTTTAAAAAAAAATCCCGGCGCGGCCCGTTAAGGCCCATCAGGCCCAATAGTCGCCAGAGGGCGCATAAGGCGCCGGGACTCGTGGTGGGGGGGGTGGTGGTCAACGCCCCCGAAACTCCCTCCTCCGACCCGTCCGACCCGCCGCTCCGCTCGCCACCGCCGTCTGACCGCCGCGGAGGGGCGGGTTACCGGGCGGTTCGCCCGGCTTACCGAGCGGACGCCCCGCGTCCCGACACCGCCCCGGTTTGGCGGCTAACCGCTCGGTTTGGGCGGTAAACCGAGCGGTTAGCGCGGGAACCGCCCGGGAGAGTAGGTAAGCTATTTTTTTTTATTTTTTTTTTGTTTAGAGTACTTTTAGCTTTAGGATTTAGGTAGGATATGCTTGTAGGGTATGATTTTGAGCCCGATCTATGATTTAGGTAGGATTTTATAGTGTAGGGTATGATTTAGGTAGGATTTTGGGGTATGATGCATGTATTATTTTGTTATATAATGTTGAGATACATGGAATTTAGGTGTGACTTAGTGACTTAGAGACTTGATATATATTCTTGACATACATTTTGTGCACTTGGTGTATTTATATATTGGTATGTCTATGTTGTTGTTCGTTCGTGCAGGTAGACAATGTCGGGCAGACCCCACGATCCTGTATGGGAGCATGGTCAAAACCTTGCTCCTGGATGGTATTGCGGTTACTGTAAAGTGACGAAACGTGGCGGTGGTTGCACTAGATTCAAGCAGCATTTGGCAGGGCGCGGGGCGGATGTCGTGCATTGCAACAGAGTGCCACCAGATGTGCGTGCCTACTTTCGGCGAGAGCTTGACAGAACTACGGAATTAACCAATGAGCGGGCTCGAGTAAAGGCAGCACGGAGGCGGCCGCACAAGGGGAAACCAGCCCCTTGGTGATGAGGAATATGAGGCTCGGATGCGGCGGCAATGAACATGTCGAGAACACAATATGACTACGAACAAACCGTTCGACGAGAGAGGAGGTCATTATGAGCATGGAGGGGTAGTGGTAGTGGCGGTCTTGGTGGTGGTGGTGGTTCGCGTGGGGGAATCCTATTCGAGAGGATGTTTAGTAGAAGAGCGGGATCACGAGAGGGAGACTCTGTGGTGGTGGATGACTATAATGCGGCAATGGGTGGGAGTAGAGGAATGTACCAACCAAGGATTGATGCGGCAAGTGGACAAATAAGGGGAAAATGCAAAGGAAGCAATTGGTAAAGCTTGGTCAAAGTGGTTCCATTACATAGGAATCCCGGGAAGAAATGCAGACAATCCCTACTTTGTCGGTGCGATCCGAGAGACACGAAGCATGGTAAGTACCTATAGTTGTAGATTCGGCATTTTTTATCTTTGCATATTCTCATTATTTGCCTATGGTTTCAGGTGAAGGCATCATGTCACCCTTTGGAAGGGAGATTGATGGCAAGTACCTCAATCGAATGAGAAAGACTTGCAGATTAGGTACGCAAAGTTTAAGACCGAGTGGCCCACCTTTGGCGTCACGTTGATGTGTGATTCTTGGACCGGCCCCACTAGAATGAGTGTCATAAACTTTCGATATATTGCAATGGGATCACATGGTTTCACAAATCTATTGATGCAACTGGATTAACTCAAGATGCGGACTATCGTACTCGGTACCTCCTAAACATTGTTGTCTTCTTATCCTTTTTTTCGCGGATACGTACAAGATGCTAATATGTTGTGCTTATTTTTCGGGAGATTCGCAAGGTGGTGCTTGAGATTGGCGCCGAGCATATTGTCCATGTGGTCACCGACAATGGTTCCAACTTCAAGAAAGCTTGCAACGCTACGAAAGATGAGTTTGCACACATTGTTTGGACACCTTGTCGGCACACACCATAAACTTGATGTTGAAGGATATTGGAAAGAGGTCCGATCATGCGGGTATGATAAAATCATGCAAGCGAATTTCAACTTGGTTGCACAACCATAATAAGTTGAATGCAATGATGAGGAAAGCAATCGGCGGTGAGTTGGTTAAGTGGTGTGCCACTAGATTTGGGACCAACTACATGTTTCTAGATGACTTTCGTCGTAAACGTTCGAGTTCATGCGGTGGATGGCATCTCCCGAGTTTTTGGCAAGCAAGTGGGCAAATACAGATGAAGGTCGGCATGCTCAGTCAAGGATGTCAAGCGTGCGGTGGTGGGATGGATTGGGATACATCGTGAAACGGTTGCACTAATTTACGGGTTCCTTCACTTCGCCGATAAAGACAAGGAGGCCAACATGTGTCAAGTGGTCTCGAGTTCCGTAAGCGCAAACTTGAGATGCGTCGTTCTTTGGAAGAAATGAGCACACATGGAAAGAGTATGAAGCTATAATGGACCGACGGATTCGTGACGTGTACATAGGGACGTATGTGGGTCCGGGTATGATATATACGACTTATATTTATTCCTCCCGCTATATATGTTCAACATGTTGCTTATTTGACTCAATATGTTGCATTGCTGTTCTAAATCCAAAGGTTGCATACACTATGGAACCAAGTTTGACGATGTTTTTCGGACTCAAGGAGGCTTTTCGAGAATGACGGATGTGAACACCGCCATGCAGGGCGTTGCGGGGAGGCCGAGGTTTTTCGACAAAAGGTTGGTGAGTTTGGCACGGGCGCACGAGAAAATGGCACGGGATTACGGGACCTCCCCATGTAAGAGTACCCTCGACACCTTGTTGGTTTTCTATATTTGGATATATAGCTAACATGCTTTGTTGCACTTGCGGCCCGGTGGTGGACGATATTTGGGAGACATACTCCTAATTTGCGGCGCCTTGCTTTGCGGCTTGTTTCACAATGTATCTCCTCAAGTGGATGCGAGCGGAACCGGAGTACTTTTGCCTTGCCGCATACGAAGGTTCGCAATAGGTTGTCCCATAAGAAACTAAACAAGCTTGTTTATGTCCAAGTACAACCTTCGCTCGCGACTTGCGGATGTGACCCCACTAAGGCATGATCAAGTAGATTTTATTGAGCAGTTCGCCGAAATCTCAGTCTATGACCGTAGGAATCCGATTAGGGAATGGATGGAGTATGGTAGATCCAACAGTTCTCCAGTCCTTGACAAGGATTCTGACGAAGTCGACGTCCCTCTGCCATCACATGTTGTCGTACGTTATATACATAAAAAAGTCTTTGTTGGGTATATATGACATCTTGTATTATGACTTGCGTGATCGATTCGTTTGTGTTGCCGGTGACCAAATAGACCCGACGATCTACGTCGGGCTACGGGGCATGATAACGTCGGTGATTGGGCCCAACACAATGTGGGTTCCGGTCACCTTGGGAAGAGAAAGATGCACATGTCGCCTCCTAAGGGTCAATTAAAAGAAAAAAAGGAAAAAGAAAGCCGGTGACCGGCGACACGGAGGCGAGGATGAGCAAAGCAGAGCCGGCCATACTATTCGAGGATAGCCAGGCTCGTGCTAGTGGTGACTCGACGATCGACGATGACGGTGACGGTGGCGGTGGCGGTGGCGGTGGCGGTGGTGGTGAAGGTGGCGGTGGTGGTGGGTATGCGGTGGTGGTGGTGGCTATGAAGGTGGTGGTGGTGGTGGTAGTGATCGGTGATCCTCGTTACGCGGGTCTTCATTTCACATGTATCCATTGCACCTACATTCGCACGCTTTTTCTCGTCAATGCCTACTAATTATGGTTGATTGCGGGGCGAGACCGACTTCACACATTGTACTCAAGACCGTGACCATGGGCAACCGTCATCGCAAAGGAGATCATATGCACCGACGGACTATGACACCCCACAGTATTCTTCTTCCTCCTACGGTGATACCTCATGACCTACTTATAGCTATCCCATTCCCGACGTGAGCGTGCGGCCTGCTAATAAATGGGTGTTTGAATGGGAAGACCCCGAGTTTTATAGAACATTAGTTCGGGATTGGGAGACAACAAGAAGCATGGACGGGCAAAACTTGGCAACAATACAAGGCTGAACCGCTCCGGGAGAGCAGGTATCTCTCTTATGTCCACCGCCGAATATCAAGCGTCGTGCCGATATGGGGTCTTCCCATACATCCTCCAGAGTGAATGAGACTATGTGATTGTGTTTGTATGCGATGACGTGGTTGTATTTGTATGCGACGATTTATTTGTATGAGACTACGTATCGGTTTGTAGTTGTAACGGACTATGTATTTGTATTCGACTAAATATTGTTGCTAGTGACTTATGCTATTTAGTACCGTATTGTGTTGCATGTGAACATTAATAGGTGCCAAAAAACTATCCAAAAAAGTGTTTATTCAAGCAAAAAAAACGGTTTGCAGCGGTTACCGGAAAAACCGGCCGGTAACCGCCACAAACCGGCCGGTTTACCGGCAGAAACCGGAACAACTGCGCCATTCAAATTTGAATTTGAATTCGGGCGGTTACCGGGCGGTTTCCGTACAAACCGCCCGGTAAACCGCCTCCGCCAGCGGCCGGTCGGTTCGATGCCACCGGTAAAAAAAACGCAGTACTCCACCTCATTTCTCTCCCAATCTTATCATCATTTTCTTTTTTGTGACATGGAGAGTGATCAAACTTTTAAGCTGTGTCTGATTTGATTGATGCTGAAGTCATTCCATCCCCATGTACCAGCAAGTTTTTTTTTGTTGTACAGTACTATAAAGAAAGAGGCAAAGAGAGAAAGATCTTGTGGAGATGGAGACACCTAAGCAAGCAAGCAAGCAGCAGGATGCCTTACAGTGCATGCTTTGACCATATCCCTCAAATCCAGCTAGTGTCCTGCATTTTCAGACTGTAGAGGACAAGAAGGTGAAAAGATTACAAGATTCCTTATGTTTTTGCTCTCCATCTCTTTCTCTCTCTATCGTTCTTTCTTTTTCCTTGGGCGTTTAGCGAGAGAGAGAGAGAGAGAGAGAGAGAGAGAGAGAGAAGCTGTAGGTAAGCTGGCAAGGATGAGAAAAAGACCAACTGTACAAATAGATGGCAGCATGTCAGTTAGAAAGAGCGATATGGCTCATTCAAAGCTTGGTGTGGAAGAGAAGCACCCCCCTACCCTTATAAACAAAGCCATCATAATTTACTCTTTGTAAAGTAGTAGGAGTAGTACTAGCAACAGTGCTGCTGTACTGTGCTACATCTACAAATTCAAGCATACCAATTCCATAAAGCTTAAAATAAACTCCATAAACCATTCAATGATCTGACACACATTTGTGGATTTTTTTTTGTCAAATGCTTTTTTTGACGTGTTTGTCAAATGCTTTAACATCGCCTAGCCTTGCTACATGGTGAGAAATCATTTTCTTTCTGTTCAAACTTGCTGCTATGTATCCATTGGATAAATAATAAAATAACAAGCTATACACAATATACAAATATTCAATAGTACCAGTGAACAGGCAAACTGGGGCCCACATGACATTGAGGGTACGCAAGGCTGGGCAGGTGAGAATTATACACTATTTTTTTACTCCCAACTTTATTTTCTCCTTACTACAGCTAATCTTTGTGTACTAAAGTAAAGCAAGCAGTAAATTACTCAATAGTACACTGGTCTGCTGTTAACTTTGATTAGGTGTTGTTAGCTTACGCTAAGGTTTTGGAAATATGTATTAGAGAGAGGAGAGAGAAGGGAAGGGATCGAGAGAGATAGGGGGACAGTTGCAGTGGTTAACAACCCTCTGCCAGAGCGCAAGAAGGAATCATTTCACCTCAGTGGCAGGTAACAAACACCACTTAGCAGCAGGCTCTTTGCGTCCGTTCGTCTTGCCCTTTTGCTTCCGCCTCCTGCCCTTAAAATCTTTCACCACCCCCTCCCGTCGCGGTCAAATTTGCGATCCATACTTGGGGAGGAGGGCCAAGAAACCGAGCTCTCTCTCCGATGCCCACCAACGCCAGGTAATTGTGCAAAAAAGGAAAGGAAAAAAAAAAGGATCATCTAGCTGCTATTGAGTTCTTGGATTACTTCAAGGTGTTCGTCTCCGCTTGCAGGTGAAATTGGCGGCCGGCCTCTTCGAAGTTGAAGGGTTCATGTGATTCCGCGGTGGGGGGTAATTTTCAGGTAGTTATTATCTTGGCACCTGTTCCTTTCAAGATCTTTACACCACCTCATTACACGATGGAGTAGTCAAAGGTCGTTGCTTTCGTCCTCCCCTGCTCTCGGAAAGTTTTCAGCACTGCCTTAGTTATTTCTTGCAGATCCTACGCCTGCCATCTACGCATTGAAATAGCCTCACGTTCTCACCAGTTCAGCTTGCCTTCTTGCCCCTTCCTTCTGTGAGCTTTGGTGATGCCAAAGTATTTCTCCAATCCTTCATTTCACATTTTCTGTTCTTTCCAAGATTATGAAGAAATTATAAAGTGATCAAGAGTCCTCTTTGGAGGCAGCTTCATGTTTTCTGTGCGCTCCTGAAGATGGTAGTCCTGTGATTTTACTCATCCAAGTAGGCCCCTTAGTTTAAATTCCCGGCAGCATTACTAGAGCTCTTTTAGCTTCTTATTAGGGGCAGCTGCCTAGCTGCCTAGCCATATCCTAAAGGAGACTCCACTTCTTGGTTAGTTCCAAACTTGTTTGCGTGTTCTTCATCTGGTGAAACATGACCCTTTTCTTTCAATCTTCATGGTACTAGTGTTGTACATGCCTGGTTCTTGAAGATTTGGTAGCTTTTCCTATTCCCAATTAGCTTTGGTGTTTTTAGTCTTTTAGGAAGAGCCGGCCCTCCTCCCATCTCATTCACTTTGCTCCAAAAGACCCAGTTAGCGAGTGATGTTTGCTTAATGATGGGGTTATTTCTCCTGTGTCTCCTCCTTTATGCCCTGGGTTTAAAGTTTCACTTTCTGGACTGTGTGCTTCTTTAGACTGTTGCAGATTTGGTTTGTTCCCAAAGGCCATGAATGAAGCATGTCTTCTCCAGCTGTAATGCAGTTCCAGCAGGCCTTTGCCTGGACGGTGGATGGTTCTTTTGCCCGTCTTTTTATATGTAGTTTGGGATAGCGTGGTTATTCTTGAAGGGACTGGTTGCTTTCAATTTTGTTAGGGTTACCAGTTGAGGTGATACTGTTTTCCCTCAACCTCATACAAAACAGTTGATCAATATTTACTCTTTTGTACATGGCGCTATTTGAATGTGTCCTTTTGGGGCAATATAGTGGTAGTTTCATTCAGTGTTTACCTTCTATTTATCTTGAATAGGTGACTGAGGAACGTTGGTGTTTCTGGACAATTGGAGATGTACTCAGGCCAGCAATCTGATCAAGGTCCTAGTGCAAATAGCAGCAGAGAATTCTCTGAGGCAAATTGGAATTCTTTCACAATGCATCAAAAGATGGCTTATAGTGGACAGTATGGGTTTGGATCTTACGGCATGGGCTTAGAAGATAGACCGGTGTTGTATCAGTCTTCATCTGGTTAGTTTTTTTTATCATGTTGCCAGGTAGATCTTTCTTAAGGTGACAATTTTGCAGCTAATAGAAACAATTCCTGCAGGTATGAGTCAGGACATCCAAATGAGTGATGAGCATAGCGGAGGTGTGAAGAAGAGGAAAGGAATAGAGGACTGTGTCACGTTGTTGCACGTAAGATTTCTTGTTCAGCTCACTTCCTTTCCTCATCTAATCTAGATGTTTGAAATTATATATTAATGGTTTCTTATGGTAATGACTGACTGTCCTGTAATGGTTGACTACAGAATGCAGGTGATCAACAAACAGAAGGTTCATCTCAGCCAGAAAGGAATTCAATGGAGGAGGGGAACAGAAAGATTTCGCCCAAAATGCAAAACAAGGAAGATTCTTCTGATGGTGATGGTACTAAAGAGGACTATGTTCATGTCCGGGCAAAGAGAGGCCAAGCCACTAACAGCCACAGCCTTGCAGAAAGAGTAAATTTCTCTCTTGTAGTAAGTAATTACCAGCTCACTTTGCTTTATTATTTTTACTCACATTTGGAGTTAATGAAACTCTGCAGCTGAGGAGAAAGAAGATAAGTGAGAGAATGAAGCTTCTTCAAGATCTTGTTCCTGGATGCAATAAGGTAACCTCTCCTTTGTTTGGTGCGAGCAACTTCTCAAAGACTCCTGTAGTCCACACATTACAAATTTTTTTTGAACAGATCACTGGCAAGGCAGTCATGCTCGATGAGATTATCAACTATGTGCAGTCATTGCAACGACAAGTTGAGGTAGTATTAGTGCATTTGTAGTTGGAACTGTTTTGGAATTTTTTTTTTGAGGAATACTGTTTTGGAATATGTGTGGCATCTTGATAGTATGGAATCCACTATTCTAATACAATTTCGAACTTGCAGTTCTTGTCAATGAAACTTGCAACTGTTAACCCCGAGCTTGGCTTTGACATTGAGCAGATCATATCCAAACAAGTAAATCCACCCACTTTATCGTTATATCTCCCTCTAGGTGTTATTTTAAATATGCTTTGATCAATGTAAATTGTTGTTTGCAGATGATGCTTTCACAAGACAGACATCTTGCTTTCTATGGAGTCGATCCAGGATCAAGCAGCCTTACTGCTCCATTCAGCCAAGGAATCGTGCACCCAGAAATGATGTGCAACATTTCCAATCCTGCCGATGCTTTGCAAGGAACTATTCACGACATGTCAACTATGAACCAGGTAACTCCAGTTTATTTCATGACATGCGGGTTCACATATATTATCTGATCTGATTGAAGAGGCGATGGGCTTCTGTGAACGTTGAATCCAGATACCTTCAATGTGGGAAGGACTTCAGAATATGCCTCAGATGAACTTCAACCCTGCTGTGGCAGCCGATAGCGGCACCAACAACTCTGGTATCTATATGATCCTCTCTATTCTCTTCTCTGAGACATAAAAATGTTCCTAGTAATCCATCCATCTTACAGAAATGTTCCTTATGTGCTCTACAGGCTCCATGAAGATCGAACAGTGAGCTGCTGTCCAGTAGCTCCAAAATCTGAATCATCGTAAAGCGCTTGCGGGATGATGTTTTTTGTATAGCTGGAGGCCTAACCATTCATGCTGGTTTCCTTCTATTGCTCCCATAATGTACGGCACGTTGTTTATGGTATGGCATATGAAGGATCATGTACAGCTGGAGCTGAAAAACTGATTCCACTGTAAATTTCTGTCGTGCTTTGGCCTGTGGAATTTGGGATGGAAACCTCATCTTCCTTGAAATCCAAGGAGTGAAGCTTGTTGGGACTTGGGACCAGGTGCTGAATGCTGATGGGCCTAAACGTACAAAATGAGTACTAATAGAATGTAATCATTGGTACGAAAATGCAGAGTTTTAATAGAATGGAATCATTGGTACGAAAATGCAGAGTTTGAAGCCAGTGGCTTTGTCAGAAATTCCACGGAACATGCAATGTAACGCAACTGGTTTCATCATGCAATGGAAGGAAACTCATTATTGTTAATACTTTTTTTTTTCAAACGTGTGGTCATAATTTTAGTAGAAATGGTACGAGATTGCTATATCTATGTTACTTGAAATCAATTTTTCTTTGAAAAAACGGGATTATATTTAACATAAAAGTTTTGGTGGTTACATCCCAAATCTTACAAGAACATCCTTGAATGAAAGAAAAATACAACTCAGTTCTTGTAAACTCCTCCCGGTTTGCCTCGCCGTCGGTAGCCAGAGCGCAGTGCTTGAAGTCGACCTCCTCTCCGGCAAAGAAACACAGTTTTTTGTTGCCGTCATGTGCAGCGCGTCGCCACTGACATGCTTTATAACCGCTGAACGACCCGACTGAAAAAGATGACGGTTGACCATCAAAACGTCGGACTGAGGAATATGACGCCACAAGGACCAAAACCCCCAGCTCACCCGAAGACGAGGAACCCCGAGGGGGAATTGAACCACCAAAGGTGGTGGGAACCAAAAGCCAACCCGGTTTCTCATCGAGTTGGTAATTAAATCCACCGGAACCCCTGCATGTATAAGGCACCATGTCGTCGCTTGCGAGATCAGCGTCGCCATTGATGCCATGGGCTCCGACGGCACATGGAAGCATCCAGAGGATTCGGTCACTAACGCAAAAGAAAACAGCTATGACATACCCAATGGTACCGAATCCTCTGCAAAGGAAGCCATCGCCAAGCACCATGCACACCCCAGCCACAACTAGATCCCGCTCACCATCAACACCAACAACGGCAGAGGAGCTCGGAAGGAAACAAAAGAACTCACCTCCGAGCTCGGAAGGAAACAAAAGAACTCACCTCCGACACTGCAGGAGCCAGAGACAAGGAACAACCGATCCCCAGGATCTGCCATGGGGAGACCACCGGCCACACCTAATTCTAACTAATACTACGATAAAAGCTAGTATAAACACGAGGAGGAGGAATCGCCCTTTTTTCGCTGCTACTGTAGCAGGGGAAAGAAGAGTCGAGAGACAGCAAGATCCTCTGGCTTCTCCGGATGGTGTGGCTTTGTTACGAAATCAATTAGTGCGAGCAGTCGCTGGCACTGGGCTGCAACCCGATCCTTCTCTTTTCCTTTGTTTTTTCTGAAGATTTGATTCCAATTGCTTCAAAATTTAAGGATCCGAACAGCATCTTAATTCATATATGAAGTTTCCTTTGACAAGTCGTAATAATTGTCATGATCGTCGAACATTGCATAATTAATATACCGTAGGGATGAATCTACTCAAATATCATCTCAACATCAATTTTAGCATTTTGAACTGTAACTGTCACAAAATCACTTGTTTATATTAAAATGTAATACATGCTTATAACTCATTGCGACTGAGCAAAGTCCAGAGTACAGCAGGACGAGCTTAAACATCTCATTTCTAGCAAAGTTCCAATACAATATAGAGACCAATCGCGAAAATTCAGTCAAGGAGACCTGGGTTCAACCAATCCCTGCAAAAAATAATTTTTTATTATATGATAGGAAACATCAGCAAAACTCCACGCACATAAAAAAGAAACTGCGTTAAAGTCAGGTATATTATGGTTCATTTAATTACGTGCCGATGTCCCGTTTTTTATCTTTTGCATGTGACAACACAACTGAAGTAATGATGCTATAATGCTCGTCTCAATATGGTAACCTCACTCTTTGATGCCACATATTGGGCTCATGAATTCAAAGTAAGGGTGCAAATGATAGTTAAAAGCTAGATTGACATGCAATTTGTAGTCTTAAGTCCATGATACGGCTTCTCAGCCTATGCTGCTCGACCACAAATGCTGCTAAAGGATATGTGGACAATACATCCCCTCCTGTGGCTAGAAATGACTAAACTGCTTGCCCAAAAGTGCTGTCCATCAAATGCTTCAAAACCATTGCACATGACAGAGAATGGAATTTTATTCAGTTTTAAATGTAGTACAACCCCCCTCCTCACCCAAAGAGTCTCCTAGATGTTATCCAATACTTAATACAACCCCCACCCCACTTCACCAAAAGATTCTCCTAGATGTTATCCAATACTTTTCTCTTTTTCATTTTTTTGGGCATAATCTCCAAGTGCTGTTAAGTAAACATTTTACTTACTTCAAATCCAAAAAAAAAAAAAACATTTTACTTACTTGCTAATATCATCAAGGTGGTCGTCAAAATCAACAATTTTCTCCCATTTCTTTGTTGTAACATGATCAGCTAGGACAACATTGGTAGAAGGTTCTTTTAGAACCAACTGACTGCTTCCATCTGATCCAGCCTGACGCCAACTTTTTGATGAATCCCTGGTGTACAACTGCATATGCCATTAACTATGGATCATGAACCATGCAAGATCAAAACAAGCCAACTATATTATTTCTACAAGAACATTCAATCATTGTGAATAACTAAATATTGACCTCTCTAGCAATTTTCATAAGTAATTTAGGGCCTGGTCAGGCAGCTTATCGTGTAAGAATACTCGATGGATATTCTACCACGTTGAGTCTTGAACGACCTTTTTTAGTACTGGCTAACTATGAAACACTAACAAACTTCAGGGTTCAGGCGAAATCATGCATTATCAAGGTAGAGTACAAGCATTTATACAGAACATTCATAGTATCATCGATGAATTATGCAGAACTTAAAAAAAGAAGAAAAAAATGGTCTTGCTATTTTCACATGGCAATGGTACAAACTAGAATTGATAACTACACTAATCTTTGATATACATTGCCGCTAACTCAGGCAGGATAAACACTTTGCCATAGCACACAACCTTGGTGCAATACCAGTTCAAAGGAAAAAGTTCAGCTATCGCATAATGAACCTGTTGGTAACCATGAAATTAGGGCACGTCTACTTTGCAACCTAATACCATTGCAATTCTTGAGCATCATAAGCAAAGGACCAGTAAGGCAGTAAAAACCATGCTAACTAGACTAAAAACATGCTAATATCTTGTATCAATACAATATCATGTGGTTTTACTACAACAATTCTGCAACCAACTCTAATATAGTTTCAGCTAAAATAAGAAAACTCTGATATAAAAAATGATGATCTTCCCAGCTTTGCTCAAAACAACTCTACTCTATGCAAGTCTATTTTGGAGGGCTTGCCAAGTTTTAAGAACAGCATGAAGTTGGTTTCAAAGGAAAATGGAACAGGCCTGTGGCCCATCCGTTTAAAATAAAATAACAAATTATAGTTTAGCTACCCCTTGCAAACTCACTGTGAATTCTAACATTTTGATAAACATAGAAAACTATTAATATCGGAGTACTGTGTCTGTCTTAGCACTGCTAATCTCCTGGTGCCAATTAGAAAGTCTTGAAGGTATATTTGAGAAAGATTTGGAAACGTACGTTAACCAACGGGTCGCGAGACATCCCCTTGACGGCCTCCTCCAGCTTCTTGTTATTGACCTGATAATCCATCCATCAATCAAAAAGAAAGATGAGATCTGCATCCCCATCCTACCCGCGCAGATCGGAGATCAAATCAAAAGAACGAAAGGAACGTAGCTCACCAACAACACGGCGGAGCGGGGGAAGTAACGGAAGATATGGTCCCCGACGCGCTTGGCGACTGGCGGGAGGTCGGTGTCGTCGCAGCGCGGGTTGGCGTGGTAGTACCCGACGACGGCGAGGCCTTCGCCCTGGGTCGCGAAGTGGTCCTCGACGAGGGTGAGCGCGAGCTCGAGCGTGGGGAGCAGCGGCAGGTGGTGCGGGTGGTGGGCCAGCGGCACGGCGTCGATGACCGAGACGACGGCCGGCGAGGACGACGGCTCGACGAGGCGGCCGACGAGGAGGCCGTTGACGGCGGTGCCGGGTGCTTCAGCGCGTGCAGCGCCAGCTTGAGGTACGCCGCCTGCGCCAGCTCGTACCGGCACTCCACGCCCATCTCCGCCGCCGCTGATTCCGATCGGAGGATGAGTTTTGGCGGGCCGCGGGCGGACGGCGGACGGTCAGCGCGAGCTCCTAGAAACCGGGGTGGCGGGGCCCGGTCACCGGGCGCTGGGGAGAGGCGGGGGAGCCGCCGGCGGCCGGCGAGGCGCGTCGGATCGGCGGGGGGCCGGATGGGATCGGGGGGATGGCGAGGGCGAGCAGTCGCGCGTCGCAAGAGCAGAGGAGCTGAAGCTGCCGAGCGGTGCCTGGCCTGGGCTATGAGTCCAGAACGCTGGGCGTCTGTTGGGCCGTTGCAAACAGCCGCGGCCCAGTCTCAGTCTTAGGTGGCAGAAGATACTCTACTACTAGTGCTTTTGTTTATTCCTAAAAAAATATCTAGTGCTTTTGTTTTGCTAAAGAAACAAAACAAAATACTAGCGCTTTTTTTTGTCAGAGGTTGACTAGTTAAGTGCCCGTGCGTTGCTACGGGCATGCAACATATAGGAAAAAATGATGTACACGATGGATGTTGCGTGATAGAGAGGGCATGTATGTCGGATTCATAATTTATTTTGTTACTTTTTAGCGCCAAGCAATACCATTTGATCATTCGATAACGTTTTATAGGTAAAAGGCTAAATATTAATATAAGAGGAAAACATTTTAATTATAAATACTATAATCAATAGGTTACAATAATATATAATATGTACATCACAATAATATATAATATGTACATCTAATCAATAACTTGTCAGCAAGTCATAACTACATGTCTCTTACTTCTTTCCGACTTTCTCTATTATTACCTGAAATTCAGATAGATACAACCAATGTTAATAAAAAAATTATAATAAATGTTAAAATATATGAGTTGTGCAAAACATAGACAATACCTTGTTATTAAGTAAGGACCTCCTTGTAGACAATATTTTTTGTGTATTTACTCCTTATTTGTGTCTTCCTCTTCGTTTCCTTTTTATCTTTGGGTGGGATGGCAAGAATCTTAATATTTGATCTCGGAAGTGGCTCTAGATAGTGCAACATACAGTTGACCATGGAAAAAGACCATTCGGGTAAATACACACCAAAGCATTAGGGATAGTCTCGCCCTCCCCCCGTGCCTTGTTAATTATCATGGCAAAACTAAGTCTAATAGGAAATTGCTTCCTCTTGAACTTGAACGGAACATCTCATCATCCGAGGGGCATAATGGAATCCGCGGTAAGAAGACTCGTTTTCCGACATGGTCTCCGACCATAATTTCGCATCTATGGTATTTCTTTGGAACCCTCTAACCACCACTGGTTCCATTGCAAAGTCCACCTGCAGGGTCGATGTTCCTTAGTAAAATGACTGGGCACCCAATCTTGAGCTTTAACACGTGTGGAGGGAGACCGCTGGGGTTCAAAGTGTTGAGAAACTCAAACGGGTAGTAGTTGTGTGGATCATCCACCGCACTGTCAAAGCTATGGTACACCATCTCATCCCCCTGGAAACGGCTTATCATCTTCATGTTAATCATATCAACCCAGTCATTTCGGGGCGATAATATTGCTCGTGATGTGATGTAGCTCTTGTTCGACATATTAGCATTGAGGTCAGGGAATATGCTGTCAATTAGCGTATCAAGATCACTATCTTCACCGGTTTGCGGTATGCATATATCATCGTGAAGCCGGATTTCGTCATCACCATTAGCCTCCTCGCAGCCTCCCGATGCGTAGCAAGTAATCCGAAAACCATGGGTCGCTCTTTGCCCTCATGTTGCGAACCGCTTGAGATGTCGCATGGAATTCCAAAGATGTGACATCCGCAATGAGGCACCGACTATTTGAGCCCTTGACCCTTTTCGCACAACTGGGAGAACCTGCCTGAAATCTCCACCAAACACAATAGTCTTCCCCCCCAAACGGCATGTTACGATAGTCCGTGGCGTCACGAAGGCTGTAGTCTAGCGCCTCGACACCTTGCCTCTTCATCATCGTCACCTCGTCCCAGATAATAAGGGATGCCTTCCGGCGGCTCGGCGGTACCATCCCGTTTTGTGAAGGTACAAACCTCCCCATCTTCGAGGGTAAGGGGAACCTTGAAGCGCGAGTGGGCCGTTCGCCACCGTGCGATTGAGGCCGCAACACCGGATGTTGCCGTTGCCACGACAATCTTATTTCGACTACGAATAGTAGCGAGCAAGGCTCTATATAGATACGTCTTTCCGGTGCCGCCGGGTCCATCCACAAAGAACACGCCCCCATGCTCGCTATCAACAAAGCAACCATAATCTCATTGTAGGCAGCCCGTTGCTCCTCGTTAAGTGTATTTGATAGTTCAAAGTCATCGCCGCTTGCCCCAACGTTAGCCTCCTCGAAAATCTCTCTAGGAATACCGCGACGGATCATATGTGTTGTCGATCTTAGGGAGTGGGTAATCCTTCATTTCCTTGTTCATTGATAATAACAATGTCCGAATATCTATGAGGACCATCTGTTCCACTACGAAGCCGGGACTGGTTTTTGCGCCCGTAGTCCTCGACATTGCCCCCTTGTGCTTTTCCCTGCAGTTCTAACACATCGCTCGGCTCACAAAATACCAAGATTGTTGCAAAGAGCCTTCGTAGTGCAAATGGCATCATCCATAGAGTAGCTTCATCAAGGGACTCGTGCAGTGTGTTGTCTCCTTCAATAAGCCCCCTTTTTTCTGCAGCTTCACGAAACATCGGCAGGAGTCTACCAGAAACCGTCTTTAGATCAGTGAAGGAGGTTGCACCGGCAACATGGTTCAGAAGAACCCTAAGGTAGTAACGCTCCCCTTCGGCTGGATTGGCACATACAACTCTTCCGATCTGTCTTAAACATTTCGTTTGTTTTCTCCTAACCCATGTTTTAGTCTGTGAGTCCCACTTATAGTACTCAGGAAAGTCCCGATACAATATACCGCGGGCATGTTCAGACGTGTTGTTTTTCTCGAAGTAGGCTGTAAGCATCGACCTTTCAACTCCCGGACGATTAAGAACTCGTCAAACACCCTCACGCCGGTAGAATGACACCATGTGCATGCCGGGAAGATGGAGTTGCAAGGCCAACACCGAAGGGTACCGATCACTTAGATCAAAACCATATATCCTCCACAAGGCTTCGGAGGAGTTACCCATCTAGCATCCCTATACATTTTGATCTCATCGATGTTTCCTTCATTGCCATCCTTTCCAGCCTCTCTCACAGCAACAGAAGCGCGATCATGACCCTTATGAATGTACTTAAACAAATACTTGACGGCCTTGATGCTCCCACATGCCTCAACATTGATGTGGCAATTGAATAGGCGTAGGAGGTATGGGTTGTAAGGCACGACCCATCTATTGTCAAGGTCATGCCCGCGAACCTTTTCTTTTCTACCATCATCACGCCGTCTGTAAACTGGGTACGAATCCTTGCCCTGCAATGTGGCATCACAGAAAGGCCGTGGGTAATGGTTCTTGCATGACTTACGGCCCTTTGTGCATGGGCAATTGCGATTGAGTTCTCCACAAGGGCCATGCATCATATGCTTTGTAACCATTTTATACAGTTCAGGATACTTCTTTTTGTTTGGGAGCTCAGCTGAGATGAGAAGATCATACTGCTCTGGGCACGTGATCTTGTACTTTCTCTCCATGATTAGGAGAAAGTGTGCGTGCGGTAGACCCCTCTTCTGAAACTCCACAACATACACGTGTGCACGGACCTTTCCAAGAATACCCTTTTTTAGCACCTTGTCCTTAAGTTCTTCCAGTTTTGCCCTAAATACCCTATCAACAAGATCTGGACGATCCTAGGCTGTTTGTCCAGTGGTACAATTCACGTGTGATCTCATCCCACTTTGGATTACATGTCATAGTTAGGAAGATGTCCGGTTTTCCAAACCTTCGCACAAGTGCCATGGCATCCAAGTACCTACGCCTCATATCCCTCGGGCCTCCGATAAATGATGTAGGCATCACCGTCCGCTTTCCAACAGCTTCTGTTCTACCCTCACCAGCATGCAAGCTATCAACCAATCCTTGGTAGAGGTCGGCCCTAATCTCTGTTTGATGATTGCGTATGTAATCCAATCGAGAACTCTCAACTTTCATGTACATGTCCACCGCAAACTGTTGGAAAAGACGTTGGCCATGAAGTATGGGATTAAAGATTCCTGGCCGCATCTGGAACTTGTAGCAGTAGTAGTCACGCACAGAGACACATAAATTTCCTAGAGATTCTACAAAAAAAACTATGGTATTAGAGTTTGTATCTATGATAACAGTTTGGTATACATGAAAATGATAAAGAGACGAACAAACCTGGTTCTTCTTCTTCTGAACCAGTACGAGCCTTACGCAAGGCACGAGCCGCGTTGACTTCCTCCATAGTAGCATTTTTCTTTGGGATATCCATGTGCCATCCAAGTTCACCTTTAGGGAAGAAGAACGGGTATGAAAGAGCGTCATAACATCCATGGTATGACCGGATGCCATGACTACTCCTATCTTTCCCATGGACGACAACACTATTCCGAAACCGACCAAGGAGTTCACTACCCTCGATCCAAACAGCTAGCCACCTCCTTAGCCATCGGTTCATTGTATGTCCTTTGGTCTAATTGTTGATCAAGGTTAAGTTCAATACGATAGTCCTCAAGATCTTCGGCATGCCCTATACTCCTAAATTTTTGTGAGTACGGGTTGTTACGAAGGATGGCCACCAATCTATCTATAACTTCTTTATCCTTTTCATACTTCTCTTCACGGCACCTTCGGTACCGGTACTCAAGGCTCGGATCATCATCATAGAAGTAAAGCTCAAGATGCCTAGGATCCACTCCATCTTCTCTCCCAAATGACCTTATGTTGTGATACATCATGCCATGTGCACGGAAGGTATATATGCCGGTGTTCCTCATGTTAGCAGTAGCACTATCGAGGCGACAGTAGAGGGAAGTAAAAGAGAAGTGTCCATTGAAAAACCTAATATTGTTGCGAAAATGCCTAGCGTCTGCGTCGGTGCTCGTCCAAAGCCTCATGAGCTGGTCTGGTACAACTGGTTCACTCAGCTTGATCTTTCCATTGCGGCAACAGAATCCAGGGGGTTCTTTTGGAAACCTCTTTGCACCGCACTCGCTGCAATCAGGGACAGGTTGTAGCATGTGTGTCTCCATAGGTATGTTACTATACACCTTCTCATACGGGTCAGGTACTTCAAGGTTAGAAGCTGTGTCGTCCTCAGGAGTATCACTTTGTTCCTCATCATCTGATTCCTCTAATGAAATGACATTGGAACAAAAAATAAAGGTTAGATAGTGGAGTGGATGTTTAGAAATGTATCTGGTAAATGATGCAAATACCTTGCCCAGCAAATAGGTATCCCTCGTCCTCCTCCTCATCATCTTCAAAGATGTCGCCCTCATCATCGTCTGTAATCGTCATAGTGCCATGAGACATCACGACTTGGGGTAATATTAAAGAAAAGCAAACAATGTATACAATGTTAATAGTAGTGAAAATTACCAGTGTCATCATCAAATAATGGTTGTGCAGGTGTAGTAGATGCATTTTGATTGCTTGGTCCAGCACTTTCTATGAACAACATATATAACGAAGAAGGTTAAATAAACGTGTATAGGAATCACAAAGTGTTAAGGTACTTTATGCAAATACCTTGCTCGGCAAACGGGTATGCATAGTCCTCTTCCTCATCATTGTCTGTGATCATCACCGTGCCGATAGATATTATTTTACAAATAAAGGTAAGAAAATAACACAAAGAATATTAAAAGTCGTGCAAATTACCGGTGTCATCAAATAGTGGTTGCTCCGGTGTATCTCGATGCATTTTGATTGCTTGGTCCAAATGCGGTTTCTATGAATCACATAATGAACATGGTTGAGATAGGAATCAAGTTGTTTCATGTCAAGAACAAATATTAGTGTGGGCTCGTTAATTACCGTTGTTGGTCACGATTGATCGAGGCAAGGGTGTATTTTCATACATGTCATTGTCGTCATCATTTGCCTCCCCGTAGCTTGTTGGAAGCGAATAGGTGATGTAGTGCTTTGTGTGGGTCCATGAGGCCCAGAAGAGTTTGCAATGGGCCACTGCGCTGTGGGATCATAGAGTGGATTCTCCATCGCAATGGACTCACTATTTAAGGCATGTTTTTGCACCTCCCTAGAGCGGGTTTTGGCCACTTTCATCGCCTCTTTACGGGATGGAGTTTGATTGTAAAGCCTGTCGCTTGCGCCTTTGTTCCCGTTGATCGTGTGTCATGTTTGCATATGTCACCCTACACCTTGCACGATCAGCCATGACTTGCTCATTTGTTAGCTGCCTCTTACGTGAAGCATTAGTGCATCGTGACTGCGTTGCTTGATTAATTATGCTACGAGGAGTAATTACAACATCATCACCACCACCTACATAGTTGTGCTAGAGTTAAAATAGTAGCAGGACAAACAGAACACACAAAATATATCCATCAACTATCCTCTCACTGTATTTAAACCTACAGGTAGATTCACCATCACATAAACATTGATGTTGATTCCATAATAACATCAATTTAATTACCCGATAACTGATCCGATAATATGTCGTCAATATTATTTGCATGGAGTAAATCATTTCTATGCAACCAATCATCGATTCATTAGGATCCGTGTTTTCCTTGTTTGATGTATCCTGACCATCTATCAATTGTGACACAACACATATGAGAAACATCAATAGTAATATCTATATTATTATTCACCAGCATTTCTACTGTACAACCATTGGTAGATTTCATAGATTCGACACGTGGTTGTTGATCCTTTTTTCTTTTATTTGCTTCTCGACGTTTTTTATATTTTTCTTCCTTTTTTTCTTGAGACATCATATGCCATCGAGCCTTATCTCTTTCTCTCCTGCGTTGTTTAGCATCTCTTCCTACAATGTTAAATCCATATAATATTGGTTATATCATTAATAAACAATATTTAAACAATGATATAAATTTAATACATTAAAAGAACCATGTACATTGTTTACCTCCATTAATAGTGTTAGTCTTGTCACCCAATGGTGTAGGAGAGCCCCTATTTTCCATTGAAATAATGCACAATTGCCTGTAGTGCACTTGTTCCTTAAAAAAAAAAAAAAAAAACATAGACAACATGAGGTCAAACCTGAGTGCAAAGGACATGGTTGTGCACATGTATGCATGATAATCTTTGGAAGGGATCGAAGGTAGCAGGCAGAATACATGTTCACACATGTAGATTCCTCGATAAAGAAATGCTATTTGTGTGGGCTCATGATTCAGCAGGTCCATAAACCAATTCATTATGGTCTTAGAGATACGGTTTGACTCATTTGGATCAGCCTTCAAATTTCAATGTATTAGGGACCCAACACACTTGCTAGGAATGGCAAATTTCAGTGAAGTTTTCAAACAGTAGAATAATGATGGTTTGAGACTCACTATAATTTCAATGTTTTGTGGCACAACTTGGTCAAAATATACTGCTCAATAGGGCACCGCCTGGGGTAGGGCGTGCAAAGTGCGCTAAAAATTTCTAGTAGCTGAATTGCTGCCTTGCTGGACCCTCGCTACATGCCAGCATCAAAATAGATTGTTGCAGCCATTCAAAATAGATTGATGTCAGAATTCATGTATAGCTACAAAAAGAAAAGAAAAGACAGTAGTCCGGCACACAAAACAATTTCATTTAAACACAAAAGCGCTAGTTCTTTAGACTTGGTATAAGAACTGACATAACTTTTACAAACTCAAGATCTCAGTGATATTAAACATAATTCAAACTGAACATCTTGTGAACTCATCTAGAATATATCAGTGGTTAACTGTTCATATGTCAGCGTGCAAGTATAGTAGCTACAAAAGGGTAAAAAAAGACAGTAGTTCAGCACACACAACAATTTCGTTTTACTTTTAGGATTCCATCAAATCCTAAAAGAGTAGGGCGGGCAGCGATGCGGTACGAGGAGAGGTAGGCGTCGTGTGCACGCGTGGGTGGTTTCGTGGAGAGGCGGACGGTGTAAAACTCGTGCGATATTAGCGGAGGCGGGATTAGGGAGGAGGTGAAGCGATTAGCGTGAGCAGGTGATAACATTTGACTCTTTTTAGTAAGATATGATTCACGACGCTTTCTGTTTATTTTTTCTCTTTTATTAGAAGGCATTGCTGCTCGACGAGCTCTATCTCTCTAATTTCTAAATAGTCTAGGGTCCATGGCTTCTGTACATGAACTAACCATGTTTTTACCCACTGTAAGAAAAAAAATTAAGATGAGAAACCATAGTCATTGATATATATAACAATATTACTCAAGGTTGCATTATCCTTTTTGCGTTGGTATAATTCACGACGCTTCTTGTTCAATTCATTCCTTCTCTCTTCAGACATTGATGCAAATCTTGCAAATCCTTCCGGTCTTCATCCACACTCATTAATTCTGATGCAATTTGACCAATTGAAAATAGTTATTATAGCTTGGTGCTTCGTCATTTTTATTGGTATCCATTCTGTTACCGAGCAACGATTTCATGGGGAAAGTAGAGATTCCACCACGTTGCTGGAGCGAAGCAGGGCGGTGTATACTTCCGTCTATCAAGGAGAGTCACTGTTTGACATTTTTTAGTTGCCCCAAAGAGATTTCTCTAAAAGTCTGAAGGCTTGAATTAAACAGTCAAACATAGAAAGACCGTGCTAAACATTGAAACATACAAAATCTTTAGAAAAGAAGACAAACTGCAACTGTTGAAAGACTATAGAGCCAACGACTATGATGTACCATGTTGATTAATGTATTCGCTTGTTAGAAAGAAAGATTTCGGCTAATAAACAACTAAAAGCTAACTAATAAAGTGCGTACATAATTACTGAGAACCAGTTTGAAGGCTCACAATCTTATAAAATAAAATTTGTAGATGCCAGTTAAAAAGAAATCACTCCATATATAATTTAGATGGCCTGGCTGCCGGCCACCAAGACAAGCTAGCAGCAGACGACTGATGAAGAAACCAAATTCAGCAACAGGTAGCATGCAAGCCAAGCGATACACATAACTGATTTTCATTCAAAAGCAATTAGGTCAGTAGCAACAGCCGGCCATCAGCACGTATACCACCACCACGCCATCAGTACGTTGGCCAGTAGCAGTAGCACCGGCCATCAGCAGCAGGCAAGCAGGTAGCAGCAGGCCAGCAGCCGGCCCTGAGCAAGGAAAACCAGGCCGTAGGCACGAGGGTACAACCAAGGGCGGACGCAAGGCAAACCTAGCCGCGGCGGCGGCGGCACAACAAGCCCACGTCAAAACAAGGAATACGATGGAGTGTGTACCTCGTTAATATGGCGGCGGCGATCGTCTCTCCCGACGGCGAGCGTTGACGACGCGAAGGAACTCGCGATGGAGTAATTGGCGATGGATGTCCGCAGCGGCGTTGATCGTCGAAGGTGTGGGTTCTGGGCGCCGGGCTGCACCGCAGGATGCCGCGGCGAAGGTTTACAGGAAGGAGATCAACTCGCGGGCGAGGAGAAGGAGCTGGGCGCAATTGTCGTGCGCGGGACGGAATAGATCGCCGTCATGCGTATGTACGCAGGGTCTCACATGCAAGATCGCCTGATCGCAATCTCACTTTCCTTTGGGCTGCGGAACCGTCGCTCGCCTTCCTTCCTTTGTGTTGCGTGGAACCGCCAGGATTACGGGGTCTCAGCGGCGCGTACCAAGCCAGGCAGTTTCTTTCCTTTGTGTTGCGCGGAGAAGCCCTGGGCAGAGCGAAGGCGAGCGACGTGGGGAGGTGGGGCTTCGTGAGAGGGATTCTGGGAGGGGCGGCATTTTTTTTCTACGGCAGACGGTGTTACGGTGCGGGATTACGGGAGGGGGGGTCATTTGTTTGGCGGTGACGATGACATTTCATTCCTTTTAGTGGTAAGAGGTAAGATAAATGGACAGATTTATATTCAGAAAAAGAAGCGGTTTTGAGCACCAAGGACCGCATGTTCCTCGCCAGTTTGAGTGAACGAAGGCAGCAACAAATGTCCTACTCCTTCCGTTTCAAAATAAGTGTCGTTTTGGATTTTAAATCTTACAAGTTTCACTCGATTTGTAGAAAAAAAACGTGCAATATTTATATTTTCAAATAAATTTGCTAAAAAACTAACGTAAAGATCTTTCCAATGATATTAATTACTTAAGATAAATATTTATATATTTTAATATATAATTGCCGGTATTTGTTTCTCAAGAAGTGAGAACAACACTTATTTTGAAACGAAGGAAGTAGGTGATTTGGTTATTTATATTAGCTTTAGCTTGTACTAGATCTTATGCACGCATATTAGCTTTAGCATAACTGCACAACCAACGTAAAGAATTGGTGTTTAGTAGACAAAATGCGTTTGGTTGAGAGAAGCGAGTACACTTCGAAATTAAGAGTTGCCGTCAGGCAATGAAAAATACCCCTTAGTTACGAGTGTCACCGATACAACAGCTTGTCGTGTGGCTTGAAACAAGACGCCTACAAAATTGAGCGAGCTTGATAGCAAACTCCTTGCAAAATCAACTTTCCGCCTTCTTACTCCTCTTCTTTTTTCTATCTGGTTCTCCCTCCCTCTCTTTCCTCCGTCTCCTTCGTTTGCCCTGCCAGCAAAGAAGAAAAATCAGAACATAAAAGGATCGCGTCGGAGCATCATTTGACAGAGAGAATAAAAGACCCAGATCCAGATGCACTATCAAGATTATTTTAGCTCTATATATGTTTAATCTGAAATTTTGAAGCCATGGAATGGGTAAACGCACCTCAGCAGAGAAAGTCTTAAGAGGGTCTCTGCTTTTCCCTGATCCTCCCTTGAACCCCTGTCTTTTCCGCCTTTGGGGCTTGTCTAAGCCCATAGCAGCCCTGGAAAGCTTGACAACATTGCTGGCTTCTTTTGTTTTTGGATCAATTAGGTAGTCAGGGACATCACGCAGGTGTGCAGGAATTTCCTTGTTGCTTAGCAACTTATCGTGCTTGAGCAAATCTGGAAAGGAGAAAAAGAAACATCCAGCATGATTGCTTAAACAGGTTACATACAAAGACAACCATTCTGAACTGAACTTGTAAATCTTACCAAGGTCCCTTGGATTCTCTTCAAAATGAGACTTCAACCTACAAGGTAAAAAGGCATCACTATTAGGAAAAAAATATGACTGGTGCAGAAATGGCTTGAGATGAAAATGACCTTGTTTCATGAAATAATGTATAACTTCATATATTAGATGTTCTCAGTTTCTCAGCAAGAAAGCACAGTTTATTAATATCTAGCAGTATACCGGCCACAAGCAGAGCTTTTTTTTTTCCTTTCTTTTTCTGAAAAGACCCAGTAGGTTATTTTCAAGATATTAAACTATCATTATGCAATTTGCATTCTACCAGCAATTTAGCTGCTTTAGTTGCAACAAGAATCTTACTTCTCAGAATTCAGGATTTCATTCTTTATGTCTTGGCGACGCGCTTCCTGTACATCACGTGTTGTCACAGTCCTTGCAACATCCTGTAAGAGTAGTGCCAGTTAACAACAGCCATCCAAATCAGTACAACTGCTTGAGTACCCCCAAAAAAAGCCATGCCAGTTGCAAGAAGTGTTTAAAAAGTTCCATACAATCTATGCTAGCACATCATCACAAATAATAAGTTCCATACAATCTATGCTAGCATCAAGTTGCAGAGATGGACAGAAAGAGATATAGAATATGATGAAAAATATATATATAAAAACCGGAAGATATATTGCAGACCTGAGCTCTATACCGTAGAGACTCAACAGCATCTTTCGTAAGTAATGGGAAAGGTGAAATGGGGTCCATATCTTTCTTTTCAACATCTTGCAACATATGCTCAATCTCTTTAAAAGTACTATCCTCCTCTGGTGAAACCTAAAGAAGCAATTGCCAAAACATATATGGACACAAACATCAGAATAAATAGGAACTTTGCAACATGTCAATTATTTCTGATGATAAATTTATATGAATAAATAAACAATGTAACATTAAACTTACAAGCGATATGGATGCACCAGTCTTATTCGCTCTACCTGTTCGCCCTACTCTGTGAACATACCCAGCAGCATCCAGAGGCATGTCAAAATTGACTACCTAAAAAAAGGTTAAAGATAAAAGTCAATCCTGCTCTTCAAAACTTAAAACATGAAGTCAAAATTTCATTTCCTGAGTGACTATCCAAATTTCGAGCTATTATTAAGCCATAAATAAAGATGACAAAAATCCAAACTTATTTATAGATCTTTCAAAAGAGAATAATTGATGAACCATACAGCAGACATTTAAATCGAATCCTTTTTTCAGAGAGAACATAGGATGACAACTTCTATACATACAATTCAGCATCTACTGCTCATGATGAGTGGTATAACTGTGAGCTCCAAGATAAAATATAATAAAACTGTCAACAAAACAGAACACATATTGATCCAGCAGTAACTTACTGTAAATACATTTTTGAAGTCGATTCCTCTGACAACTCCAAATTCGGCATCTAAAGTCTGTTGCAAATGTTTGCGGGACACCTTTGGCTCTTTCTGGTTTTCCTCATTGGTTTGCTTCTCCCGTTTGCGGGAGATCTTTGGCTCTGTCTTATTTTCCTTATTGGTTTGTTTCGCCTCCTTTGTTTTAGTGACATCCGTTGCTATCAGATAATCAAATAACCTCGCATTGAATGCCTAAAAATAAATACACAAACAATTTAAATTGTTTATGGAGCCACCTTGTTAGTACAAGTAATCTGTGCAAACTTCTAGCAAAAGATTCGATAGCAAAGTTTTAAATGTTGTTTAACTGGTAAACCTTGCATATCAATGACTTTTTCTGTTCCTCAACAATAAGGGTCCAAGACTAAACCTTGCATATCAATGACTTTTTCTGTTCCTCAACAATAAGGGTCCAAGACTAAACCAGAGCACAGGAAAGATATTGCTACTCACGTAATAGAGGCATATGCTAGGTACTAGCCAATAGTTAGAAACAAATAAAAATGCCAGAGTTTTAGAGACAAGTGCCTTCACAAAGCACATGTACATGATTAACAAGCAATCTAAGGAGCTGAAGGGAACCTGACTCAGGTCATGCAACGACCAAGTTGTTTGCTTAATTTCTCCATCATTTAAGTTCTTTATAGTTAAAATAATTTGATAAAAGCCATGCAAAAATGGTACCTCTATAATATGTAGTCGGGAATTTTGTGGCAACTCAGCGTTCAAAACTGCAGATCTTATCCCAAACTGTATAAAGCAGAACATATTTATCATAAGTTTGTTAGTACTACAAATAAAGATGACACTAAAAATAGAAACGAGATAGAAGCAAAAGCAAAAAAACAATAGTATGTGAACAAAAGCAGCTAAGTGAACACTATACTCATAGAAACAATCACAGCATAGGCAAAGTTTGTATAGAATTATCCAAAAATGGCAGTACAAGCTGTAGCATTATCCAAGGTGCTTGTCCCCCACCCCACTCCCTCTTTGTACAGTGTTGTTGTTCTTTTTGTTACTATTTTTTTAATAAAATCCTTACAGTGGGGGTCTCCCCTGCTGTGTTTTTAAAAAGCTGAGTGTAAGGTGCTGTATGGGAGGTTCTCCCCCCCCCCAACAAAAAAAACCCCCACCACCACTGCCGTCTCCTGCATGTTCAGGGAAAAAATGTTGCACCAATCTTTCGGTTATTTTTAACAAGACTTTACTAACCTGGTATCATGGTTATCTGAAAATACAAATGAACTTAATGACATAGCAAGAGTCCACTGTAACATGATTGTATGCTCAACTTTATAACATCAAATACAGAAGGAAAAAAAAAGTGTTGGCCCCAAAGTAGGTCACAAGGTCAATAATTACAGCACATAGAGTGTTGAAGTTTTTTTCCAGGTGTCGAGTAAATTAAAATAGCTTTTTACAGATCTAGATGACCAATCACGTTTTTAGGGTAGTGAGAAGTGACGGAAGGCAGTGGTATGATTTACCTTTTCCAAGAACAGTCGTAATCTGAATGCCATATCAATTGAGTTCACAAATATAAGAACTTTCTTCTGAATAAGCTCAAACTTTAAAAGTGCAAGGATATGAAGCATTTTATCCTTAACATCACACGAGATCTGTGGGCAAAAAATGAATGATATGTAATGAGCAAGACAAAGAAATAGATGTGTAGAAGGCCAAGTAACTTCAGCAAAATGAATACGATTTTTCTATTTAAAACTACATCCATAGCTTAAGAATGGCCCCAGATAAGGGACAGACAGGAAAATGTAGTCCTATCAAGCATGAGAACTTTTGGTTTTCCAGTATAAGTTTTTTGGAACCTCCGAGTTGCAATGGTAATATGAAAAGTAGAACAAGTACATGTATGTCAAAAGAACAGGCAGCAGAAGATACTTGCCCAAAACTGCTGAACATTTTTAGGGATCACGTCATCCTTAGCTTGACCAACCTCCGAAAGAGTTAGAATAAATGGGTTATGCAGAAGTAGCTTTGTCAATTTGTCAACATCAGAGCTGCCATAGAGTCACATTTCAGTATCACCAAATAAATGGAACACAAATGCAAGCAAGGGCCCCAGTTACTAATGTTTTCTCTTACCAAAGGAAAACAATAGCATGGATTCAACCTCCAAACTTACATGTCAGATGCACTTAAACAATTATTAAACTATGATGAGAAGAATCCCATCAAAAGAAGAAACAGCACAACAGGTCTAACAGCAACCACCCACTTAACCAGCATGACAAAAATTGTAAACAGCAAAAAATTCACAATTTTTAAGAGCAACCATCTGAGCTATTATAAAATAATGAAATGCTTAGAGAAATCGTAAATGTAGGGTGCAGAATTAAGATTTAATGGATAGCGGCAGAAAAAGAAGGAATATTGACCAGATTCGACCTTGAAGTTGCAGACATCAGAATGGACTGACATCTTCTCGGGATATGTGGGATGAGAGCTTTCAAGTCATCTTCACAGCGGTAGGATAGAAGAAGGTCAGCCTGGGAACTAACCATTGGTAGGTTAGTAACTTCTTCAAAAGGAACTTGCATGAACATTATGATTATTACATAAAAGGTGTGGAATCTGATATACATCACTTCAAAGAAGAATGTTGTACTACCTCCCTAAACCTTCTAAGGCATATTTTGATGCAAAAAAGTTTGTAAGTTTGACTAAAGTTTAGTCAAACTAAATTCATGTTTAGAGTAGAAAGTCACATCTATACATTCATAATTTTCTAGTGTTTTTTAGTAATTGAAAATATATTGCAAAGGAATTTCAAAGGTTAAAAAATGTTTTTGAAGACTTTACATACCAAAATACACCCTACAATAATAAACAGAGGACATATATGGCAATGCAGCTTTAAATAAAATGTCACCAGAAATTTGAAGTATGATCTCGAAGTATTTAAAATGGCACAAATCAAAATCATCATATGCACAAATACATGGAAAAAAATAAACTTTAACTCAATTAAGAAAAATGGAATAGAAGACATTTCTTTTCATTATTATATTATAGAATGCGAAAGAGACTATAGAATCACAAATTCAATGCTGGCATTCTTCTTTATATTGCAGGGCCCATGAAATATGTAAACGAAATAAAATGAAAGTAAAAAAAAATTATGAACAACTGAAGTGCACCTCATCAAGAATCATCATTGAAAGCGACTCTTTAACTGAAGGTCCACGGATAATTCCCTTTGATATGCACGTTGCAACACAAGCTGGAGTTGACACAAGAATATTAGGGGGGCCAGACAATGCAACAGTCTGCAAATAACAGGCAAAAGTAAGTTAGTTACTTGAGTACCCAAGTGGAGAAAATGAAAAAGGAACGAGATAGAATTGTCTTACAATATCCTTATCCGACATGCTCGCGTTGACTTGCACAATCCTCAATTTGCATGTACAGAACTCAAGGAGAGATAATGCCTCATTATAAACCTATACCAAGCAAGTGATGACAGCAGTGTTAGCTTCTTATTTAGCAAAGATGAAAACAAGGGGAAGGAAAATTATATCAAACCCACATGATATTAATAGCTTGCAAACTAAAACATATCAAAATAGTGGATATAAAAAACATGTGTTTGCCCTTCGCTCATCCAAAGGGGAATATCCATCATCCATGCACTACTTGAGGTGCATTTTTCACCTATACCGCTAAACTAATCAATGACATGGAGTCTGGTTCTACATGTTGTTGAAAATATGCTGATGATATGAAAAGTACATATCAAGTGGTGGTGCTGATGAAAATATTCCATATATCCAAATATAATCCAATCAGCTACTACATGCATGTTTCATAGTCCAAGAACTAAATAAACTTTGTCAATGAAAAGCATACAATTCATATGAATCCTTATGTATCCAAGTGAGATGCAAAACATAATTACTACAGCTAGCATTGAAACAGTTAAACCCAAACTTAGTCATAGAACACTCACAGAAAATTAACTACCTGCTGGCATAATTCTCGAGTAGGAACCAGGATGAAGGCATTTGGTGCAGGTTTTCGTATACGCCCTTCTGAGGACAGCTTCAGTAGCTCGTGCAGAAGTGGGAGAAGGTATGCAAAGGTCTTCCCAGAGCCAGTCTTGGCCTTTGCAACCACATCCTTCCCTTCCTGGAACCACAATTTTCAGTTCTTGACCAGAAGCCCAAAATACAGGAGAAAAATATATATTTTGCACAAAAAAATAGATATCCATCCTTCTGTACAATATACAGGCAACAGCAGTTTTTGCACCAGATCCTTCTTGTGTTGCACTTGGCTAAAACAAAGTTAGCATATGGTCATCTTTAATGAAGATAACAGTTTTTTCAGACAACTGACACTAATCCCGGGAGTTCATCAGTTCAATGCAGTCTATTCAACTAATGCTACAGTACAGTATGCCCATGGCCACACACTTCTCAGAATTAAACTTCTTCCAAGGAAAGGGGGCTGAAATTCCATATTTCCTGCATCATTTCCCACTAGTTTCTTACCAATATCATGGCAATGCTACAGCGATAATTCGCAAACACTACCAGACCCAAGCCTTGAAGCCGATTGGACGGCAGAGGCCGAACGTCTGGACTGAATACACACGAAGCAGAAAAACAGCACACTAAAGACAGCATGAAAACCACAAACCACGCACCAGGATGAGCGGGATGGCTTCCCGCTGTATCGGGGTGGCCTTGGCGATGCCCTTCTTCCTCAACGCCCTCTTCAGCTGCTCGTCCAGGCCAAGTTCGTCGAAGCTCACCTCCACTTCCTCCTTCCTCCTTCCCCTCCCACAGCTTCCGGGATCATATCCTTCCCACCAGCGCTGACTGCTTCCTGCCCAGCCTCCTCCGCTGTCTCCATCTCAGTCTCAGGGGTGGCTGTTATGGACCTAGGCCCTAGCCGGCGGCGGCGATGCGGCGGCGCGGGGCGCGGCAAAAATTGTGGCGGCGGGGTGAAGACGAAACGCGAAGGCGCAAAGGCAGGAGAAACCCTCAACCTCAAGTGGGCCGAGTTTTTGCAGCTTTCCGATTTTGCCCCTGTATCCAACGGCGGGGATTGAGGGTTTGAGGGTTTATGGGGGAAATAGCCGCAGTATTCACACGCAATCGCAGTTGCTGGTTTCTCCCCCCATTTGCCGACGGTCGCCGGCTCCCCGTGCAACGTGCAAGGCGGCGCGCTAACGATGGCCGAGACGGTGGGGTTCGCGAGCGGCGACGCGGCGGCGTGGCGCTTGGCGCTGGCCGCGTACGACCGCCGTCTCGCGGCGCTGGACAAACCGGACCTCGTGGCCGTGGACTCCTTCTACCGCCACGACCTCCCGGCCCTCCTGCGCGGCCGTGACCCGGACCCCTTCCTCGCCAAGCCCGAGCTGGAGCGCCTCCTCCAGTGGAAGCTCTCTCGCGGCAAGTGGAGGTCAGTCCGTCTGCCTTTCTTCAGCTGTCATGTTCGTTCACAAGTATGCTACCGATTCGATTAATGGAGATTTTGTTGCCAGGCCGAGGCTGATGGATTTCGTCAAGGGCTTGGACGACGCCGTGGTGGAGTCGGCGTCGCGCAAGGCGTTCGCGGCTTTGCCCGACCTCAAAAGGGCCATCACCGAGCTCACCGTGCTCAAGGGAGTCGGCCCTGCCACTGCGTCCGCCGTGCTCGCCGCGTATGCACCTGATGTCGCACCGTTCATGTCTGACGAGGTGAGCCACTGAGCCTTGGTGTATGGAATGTCTTGTACGTTTCTGCGCGTGGAGACTGCAATGTAGTAGCGCTGTGACCTGGATCGGATCTTGTGTAGGCGATGGTAGCAGCCTTGGGCAATGCGAAGGAGTACACTCTGAAGCAGTACCTTGCATTTGCTGAAAAATTGCAGGCAAAAGCGAAGGTATGGCTTCTGCATTTGAGACGGATGGCAAATTGCTAACAATGTTTGCATTGCAAAGCTTAGCTACTTCTTCTGGTCATCGAAGTATTCAGCCAACTAAACGTAATCTTAAGGTTTTGAGTCAGGTGCATGAGAGGCTGCATTTTGCAGCTGATTTGGAATGAAGTAGTGATCATCGTTTAGTTTTACCAAAGCTAAAAAGTATCATAGTCCGTGTACCAAAGTGGAGATTTTTAAGCAGTTTACCTTAGATATAGCTCTGTGCTGAATTTTGTGCTTGGTGTGTTGAACCATTTCCGCCTGGACAAATTGGAAGAGATAATTGTGCTTCTTTAAGGCTTGAAATGTAATTATCAGACTGTTGTAAAACATGTATTTCTACATTAATATAAAGGGAAAGGATCCCGATTTACCTGTATGAATTAAATCACAATTCTGCAATTCAACAACCCTTGTGCAAATGCTAGCATTAAACTTGAGGTGTATGCTGGTAAATTTGAAGCACGTGCATGAAGACACTGGCAAATTTTCACCTGATTGTCTTTTCCATTCCAGTCTCCAGTTGACACACTATTGCAGATGCTCATTGCAAGTGCCATTTCAAATACAGATTTCAGATTCATATAAAAATCAACCGAGCATTGCATAAAAAGAACAATTTGTATTTGCATACACAGTACATGATTGCTATTTGGCTGATATTTATGTTGATCCTGAAGGAACTGAGCATAGGAGAAGAAAGTTTCACACCCTCAGATGTTGAGAGAGCACTCTGGAGCTCGGCAATTGCGTCCAAGTCACCAGCAAGTGGTAACCCAAAGAGTGAATCGAAGATGGGCAAGAGGAAAAGATGATTTACACCGCGCTTCTGTACTAAGGCTAGAAGGGTTTTACACTTTTACTGACTGCAGGTCTTAGATTCTTAGTTGAACATTTTGGTTTTTGTAATCTGTGTAATGGAATCCTTTGTGGAGCAGAATGCGAAATGTGTGCTCTCACTAATCGAAACACTTCATTTCCTACATGCCCACCAGTGGCCATCACTGCGTGAGCTCGGATGCATCATGCATGTGTATTTCAAGAAGATCAATGCACCAGCTGTTCCCAGAAAAATAATCGCCAAAGAGTTTGATGCGCTGTCATTTCGTTTGTTACAAATGCATCTCTCCAGCTTTTTATTTATATATTGGATTTGGTGCTGCATTGTGTGAAACATGATCAATGCACTAGATCATCATAATGCACTAGAATTTAGAATGCTATCATAATTTCAAGCAAAAGGACTCAAAAAATGGAACGGTGCAATGCGATCTAAATAACAAAAACACTTCCTCAACAACAAAGGTTAGTGATAATACTCTTAAAAATATGATTTACATATCAGCAACATCGACAACCTACATGATTTCCATCCACCAGCCAGAGCCTTGAGTGATCTCCAGCAATCTCTTCCACTCAACTTTCGGGTCTTACTTAGCCAAGTCATGACAATCTGCTGAAAACAGCTTCTTAAGTTTATACTCTCTCAAGCATAATTGAATTAAGACAACACTATAACCTTATTCTAAAAAGGTACAGTCTGCTGTCTGCTCGGCAGTGCTAGTATTTCTTTAGCAGCTGCAGTTGTCGGCTGTCGAATTTCTTCTTTCCAGCTGGTGCAGATGTGAAGACCTTGCTGTGCAGCAAGCGCTTCTGATCAGACTCGTAACGCTTTTATTCTCACCATGGTCAAAACCGAATTTCATTATTGCCAAAGAATCAAAATTACAGGTTTTTGATAGCATGTATAACGTACAGTATTAAGAACGAAAAACTGCCAACCTCCCTGGACACCCCAAGGGTCCAGCCGAAGACCCGAAGTGGCATCCAGAAACAACTTAAAAGTCAGGTGACAAAGCAGACCTCAAGCAAACCGCCAAAGATTAACCACACAAACAATGCTCTATCATTCCTTTCTAGAAACCAAGCATGGCTATCTCATTAGTCAGCACACAGGCTGGAATCCAAAGAAACCCTCCTAGATAGAGTGCTACATGTTAGTTAACTTGCTGATCGTCATATTGCTTCCCCTCCTTATGCGCTTGTTGATGGAAGTGCAGGACCACCGAATTCAGGATTGCTGCACCATGTTCCACCTGGGTAGCCACCACCTCTTTCTTTTGAAGACCTGTCCAATAGGTCAGCAACGAGCATATCATACAGATGATCTCAGTTTGGGATTTTACTCTTTTTCCATCAAAGCAAACAGAATCTGTAATGGACGTCGTTGGGGCTGTGTGGTTGCGAGGGAGAGAGAGCCCTTGACTCTTCTAACAGAATCTCTATAATATATGTTTTCCTCTTCGTGTATTTGAATTAAATAACACTACAACCTTGACTTAAAAAAGCCTAAGTGAACTGCTAGATCTCAACTTTTAAAATACAAAGCATAAAATGATGCAGATCAAATAAATCAACTGCCATATTCTTCTACAAAAAAGGCAATAGAACACCTGAATTGAAATTCTAACTTGCGCTGTGTAGGTAGGATGAAAACAGTTACCTCCTCAGGGTCAATAACCCTTGTCACACAACTTCATATGTAATCAAAGTACTGCTTGGCTCTTGCCTGAAGACAGCAAACCTGATACATCATCAGCATAAGAAAAATATGATGATGGTCAGGCCTGATCACCAGCACTCCATTATTGCTTAGTAAGTCTATCACTCCACAAAGAAGTTCAAATAAGGAGAGATGCATTGCCCTCAATGAACTCCATTTCAAATTAGCCAGAAAAATCTACGTCATCAGAAGCATCCAAAATGTCAGCATTCCTACTAGACTGACCATGACCAGGCTGCCCCCGACGCCTCTTTTTCTGTCCTCTCCTCTTTGCCTTGGGTTTGTCTTCAAGATCCCTCACCCCACGTCTCTTATACATCTTAAAGCTAACATGTCTCTCCTCGGCCATCTTCCTAACCTTCTCAGTGATCTCAGCAGCAATCTGACGGTTGTACAGCTTCTTCAGCCCCTTCATCAACTTTGCAAATGTGTCAGGCTGTGGCATCAGCCCTGCCTCTAGCATGTCTAAGCAATACATGCAGGCCTCCTTGACATGTTTCTTCGCATACAGTGCATGTATCCAGATAGTCCATGCACTCACATTGAGCTCACAGCCTTTGCTCACAATACATTCCCAAACATCCTTCGCAAGCTCAAGTTTCTCATCTCTGACCAACGCATTGAGGAGGTCCTTGAGCACCCCATACTGCGGCGCAACAAAGAGCCCCCTTCCAACCATGTCTTTAAAATAACTACATGCCTCAATCAGCAAACCCTGCCCAACAAGGCCACTCACCATGATAGCAAATGTATCGACCCCAGGGCTGAGTCCACCACTTTCCATCTCATTCCACAATGTCATGGCTTGCTTGTTCTCCCCAAGCCTGCAGGCCAACCGAATCACCACATTGTATATCTTAAGGTCTGGTGGACACCGGCACTCCCGCATCCTCTCCATCAGCTCCAAGCACTCCTCAAGCTGCTCCTTCTTCTCGTGTGCAACAAAGAACCCATGGTACACAGCAGCGTCCACCCGCAGGCCATCCCTTGACATGGCGTCCAAGAACTCGTACCCCTGCGATATCTTGCCAGCCTTGCAAAACGTGCCAACCAGGGTGCCGTACGTGACAGCATCAGGCTCGCACCCCTTCCTTCGCATTTCCACAAACACCCGCATGGCCTCATCAACTCTCCCCCTCGAACCAAGCCCCTGAATCAGGGTGGTGTACGACACCGCGTTCGGCGGGCAGCCTCGCTGCTCCATCTGCCCCGCCAGCTCGAACGCGTCCTCGAACCTCCCGTCCGCGACGAAGCCAGCGAGCAGGGTGTTGAAGGCGACGACGTCAAGGGCGACATCCGCAGCCTTCATGCGAGCGAGCACGTGCTTGGCCTCGTCGAGCTTGCCCTGGCGGCACCATCCGTAGAGCAGGGCCGTGTAGTGGCGGAGCGAGAGCGGGAACCGGGGCTGGAGCTCCTCGACAAGCTGCTCGGCGGTGACGACGTGGCCGGCCTTGGAGAGGGACTCGAGGAGGGAAAGAAAGAGGGCGGATTGGTCGTGATCGGGGCGGCCAGAGAGCAGTGAGAGCGCGAACGGCAGGAGGCGCGGCGGCGGGAGGCGGCGCAGGACGGGGCAGAGGAGGGAGGGCCCGAGGAGCTGAGAGGGGAGCGGCGCGAGGAGGGACGGGGACGGCGCGGAGGAGGCGCGGGAGAAGGACTTGGCGAGGAGAGCTAGGGACGACGGGAGCGGCGAGGGCAACGACGGGGAGCACCAGTGGAAGAAGTGCAGCGCGAGGGAGGAGGCGGCGCCGCAGCGGCGCAGGACGGCGTCGAGGAGGTGCGGCGAGGAGGCGTCGAGACCCGACGCGGACAGGGCGGCGTTGAGCCTCTGCGGGTCGGAGTGGTGGCGGCGGAGGAGCCGGTACGCGTGCTCCGCGGAGGAGGCTAGGCTAGGATCGTCGGCGGCGGCGGCGGTAGAGAGGCCTCGGCGGAGAGGGGCGGAGAGGAGGCACCGCATGGTCGCGGACTGGGCTGGCGGGGTGAGGCTGGCCCGTGGCGGACGAGATGCAGCGATGCGAAATGGACTCAGCGAAAACGGCTGCATCGACAGCAGACAGACAAAATTTCGTATTCGACCATCCAATGCATATTTGCAAACGAAATGCTAAAAGTTGATTATAAGGTTGTGTTGTGTGGTTGTCTCATTTTCAGCTGCAAATTGCTCGAGTCGTATAAATTACTCTGTATGAATTACAAACTCTATCCCAATTCCCAACTTAGCTTCATCATTGTTTCTAGATCCGCTGAGCTATGATACCGTATTGGATTTCTTGGACCAATAAATAATGCATCATTACAAATATAAATGAACACAATACAGCAGACGCAGGAAGATATCATCTATGCTATGCACTGTTTTTATTTTTCTGATCAGGTATCAATTTCCACCAAACGAGAAGGAAGGAAATCACCAGGTATAGAGCAGTGAATACAACACTCAGCAGTCGCAACAAAAGTGCTCGCCCTTGTGGTCCTGTCCACTTGTCAACTTTATGGCATTTATGCACGTGAGCACGTCAAACTAGTGACTAAAATGAACAAAAACACATCTTTGAACCTATCCTAGTCTACATCGCACAAGCTCATAATGGAACTCGTGCTACAGGGCACAGGCCCAAAACAGAAACAGCAGATACCATTTCATCAAGCTGCCGGCAACAACTGATTACATACATGACAAAGTTACAACTGATCCCAATCTTTCCCGCATGATCCGATCACATTGGAAGTATGCATCAACTACCATTTTTTCTCTCCAATTTAATTGCTTCGTAAGACTTGACAACCTCCTTGAACTTCTCTTCTGCAGCCTCTGCACCAGTCCAAACATTCGTGGTGTTAGTGAATAATGACTGTCATGAAGCAACTACATTGGAATTGGAAGAAACACAATGTCCATGGAGAAAAGAAGATGTTTACCTCTATCATCTTGATTTTGATCAGGATGGACTTCCATTGCTTTTGTTCTAAAAGCAATCTGCAGCAGGTGAATTCCTTAAGTCAGATAACAAGAGCACAAGACCATAGATCAAGTATGATATATACATATCCCTAAATCCTGCCAATTTTTTGGACCTTCCTATGTCTAGATAAAATAGAGTGAGTGCATATTTGGGCCATAAACTGTCTCTTGCTTAAGAAGACTAGAGAAGTGTTCAGCCTCTTTATCAAAACATAAAATTCTCAATCATCATCCTCATAATCAGCTCTGTTATAGAACTAAAAATAAATTAAAACATGGAAGATTTTATTATAGTAAACTCAAAGGAGATGCTGAAAAGCAATAGCCTTAAGCCCTAAACAAATATAACCATTCCATGAAGTATTTGTGACATATATAACTCTAAACATGAAGCCATGGAAACCCTCACTGTCCAAGATAGCAATACCAACCAAGTTTAAATGGAAAAGATATTGCAGATAGCTATAGTTTGATATTTGATTTGTACAATGATCAACATGACTGTTATCATTAGTGTAATAGGAGAGACAACAAGTTCTCCAGACATCCGAAAATGAAGGGAACAAAGAACAATAGCATGACAGATAAACTGCATTACCTTCACTTCTGCATCTGTATATGGTGTCGCTCGTGATCTACAAAGGAAGAAATATGTTTTTATCAGGAAAACAACAGTATGATATTTGGTTCCAAAGTTCAACAAAAGGCAGTGGAATCACAGAAAACAGGGATGACAAAATTATTTGGTCCAATAAAACAATATCCAATACCTTACAGTTTCTTCTTTTAAAACAAGAACAGTAAACTAACAATGAAAATAGCAAAATGGACTTTCAAAAAAAAGGTATACGAAAATCATTGTGCAACAAGAAAGTGGTTTTTGTGCAACAGGGAAATCTTGATTTGAGAAATTAAGCACAAACAAATCAATTGGCTCAGCTCATAAATATGGAATTAAAGACCAAGGACTAAATATTAGTCCAAGACAGTCTACCATGTCACAACTAGATCAGAAGATGAGCAGAAATTCACAGCAAGAGGTTTGAATAAAGACCTGTCAAGACCAAGAACTGCATAGTGATGCGACATAGGATAAACCCTAGGTCCTGCCGGTGCGTACGTCCGCCTATTTTTATGTTCTGAGTGAGATGTATCAGTCTGCCAATACCAATCATCCCGAGGGATGTAATTGTAGCCACCAGGAGGGCCATTCTCCCTCCAGCTTTCATAACCTCGTCTAAATTTATTTCTCTCTCTGTTGAAAACACTCTGCATATGCCTTATTCTTTGCTGGAAATTGTTAAGCAGACAAAAAGTCAGCATACTGATGGATTAAAAGTGAAATCTCAATGCAAGGTAGTGATACATGTAATCTCAAATTTCCATCTGTGCATTGAAGCTAAGTGTACTATACTTGTGTTGATTGTTGAATACAGAAAAAAAAAGATTATGAATATATGTAAACTCACAACTCTCTCTTGTTCCTCTTCATATTCCTGCTGCATTCGCTGATAATATCTTTTCTTAGCTTCCTCACTGAAACTTCCACGACTTGAGCTACTACTTGTATACCTCCAAGACGATGTTGTCTGCACTTTATTCAACTTTTGAAGGAAAGGAGCATATAAGTCTATTTTCAAAGAGTTAAAGTAACCAAGTACAAGCAAGCATATAGGACAGAAATATATGATCATAAATCAGACAGTTGACTTCGAGAAGCAGAGAGCTATTTAAAACATCTTCAACCAATGGGACTCTTGGCATATATTAGGGAGCCTGAAAGATTGTTATAGCAGGGGGGAAAGGCAGCATTTCCCCCTTCAACTAAGTGGAATTGACAGGGGACAAGGCCTGATGCGGAGGGTGACCCTACTAGCCTATTGCAGTACAATATTAGGCATAGAAAGGGTGATACATAGAGTGGGGAACTAGCAATTATCCTGGGAGATCATATTGACCTGGCAACACTTCTCTATTGGTTTCCCTAAAAATCTAAGGCTTGAGAGATTTTGGGACTTAGATACATTACATTAGAATTTTCTTGTCAGGCTAAAACTTGTCAAATGAGGATCTATATTGTTGTCCTCCTTGGCTAAGGAGGACACACTTAAAGAACAGTATGGGTTTGCAGTAAGAAATTTAACAAATTGATAACTCATGGCTAAGTATATTACCTGAGTGTAGAACCAATCCACGCTTCTGCGAACTTGAGTAATCTGGATTTCCACAGGAACACAGATAAAAGGTCAACTACACGAAATCTTCACAACAACTAGATAGCGCTACAAAAAATAATAATCCAGAGCAAGTACATCACAAATATGATCGAAACGCAAAACCGCACATTATTTGCAAATGTTACAAACCAATTCCATACTACCAAAGTTGTTGTAGGCTTGTGAACGAGAAAACTGGGTCACTTGATACGCAATTGGCCTACGCAGAGCAAACTGCAACTACCCACGGAAGCTACAGAAGCAGGCAAGACTGCCAAACCCTCGAGAAATTCTAACGAACACAAGCGTAACGAAGGGAGGGGACGCACCGCGAAACTGGCGGTGGTGACGCCGATGAGGCCGAAGATGAGGATTCCCCACGCCTTGGACGGCCGCCGCTCCTGCTCCCTCGACGCGCCGGCGCCGGCGCTGTGGCGGCCTGATTCTGATTTGTCCTCCTGCGGCTGCGGGTGCGGCTGCGGGGCCATCTTCTATGGGGGGATCCCCCCAGCAGATTCTTCTTCTTATCTCCCGGTTCGAGCTCGACGGCGAGGGGCGCCGGAGACCAGGCTCATGCTTTCGCGATCGAATCCCTTCTCCTCACAGCCAGCTCCCTCCCCGCGGCGCGGCGACCTCGAGGAGGAGGACGAATTGGAGTTGGATTCGTCGGGGACGACGGCCGGGAAACGGGAGGGAGAGTCGCGACGGCCGTGTGCCGATGCGTAGCCGCGTAGAGCGAGCGAGTCCGTCCGTGTCCGGTGCGGTGCGGTGTGCGTGTGCGTGTGCGTGTGCCACGCCTAGACAAGGAGAGCAAGGATTCCTGTCGAATAGAATCCACTCGAGACTTTCTCTTGTCAACCAAACCGTGATCGTCCAACTTGGCCCGCCGTTATTACAGAAGGGGGCAGCTTAATGATCACGGTGACCTGAAAATATCAAATTAAAATATGGTCAAGAAAAATTGTTGATATTGATTTAATCATTTTTTGTGGCATTATTATTCTACGGGAACTATGAATTTCACATGCAATAGAAATCAAATTCAGAGGTATGATCCATTTCTCTCTCCTTTTTCAAGCTTGAGAAAGCCTTGTGTTTGCTAATAGTGGAAGATCTTTTGTCATTCTAAGGTTGTGGAGTCTAAATCTAAATTGTAAGCTCGAACAATTGTTCTATCGCCACTCGATGGTAAGTATGTTCTTAGTTAGGGTGATAATCCAATCATCGAGTGATGCGCTTACGAAAACAGAAATTCACCCCAAGAAAGTTTGCAAAGTTCACTTTGTGAGTGCTCGAAATACAGTGTTTAGTTCGATCATCTACTTTTTTGTTTATGAAATGGAATAGGTTGACACCTTATTCCTCACAAAGCTAATAATTAGTATTAGTACGATGATTAGAGTTATTCCACCAAATTTAAAGAATGAACTCATGATGCAAAGCCTCACCTAGAATGAAGTGATTCCCCAAATTAAATATTGTGACTCTCTTTGTCCCAGCTAACATAGATGACAAAATCCACCTAGGAGTGACAAGTGTTGGTAGAAAAATCAAGCCACAAATGCATCTACATTTGTGGGCGCATCTTACCATTGTGTCATTCATATGTTATTTAGAGCATATTCAAGAGTCTTTATAAATCTCACTCTTTATAAATCAATATTTGGAGAGTTATTTGTATAAAAATCTCTTTCTATATCTTTATATACTCTTCAACAACTTTTTATATCTTATGTGCACTCTAAAGAATCATTCTCATTTCATTTTGTTGGGAAAGTTTTTGATTTGTTTAATAATAAAAAGGTGTACCGCAAGAGAAATGAGTAGCGTTGGACATAAATATTGGTAGTATAATTTTTTTTTCCTTTGTAAAAAACAGGAGAGGCGGCCCACAAGACAGACACCGCAAGTCAGTGGCTCTTTTACTGTAGCAAAATAGAAATTCGCAACTTTTTTCAGGGAAAATAACAAAAAGTATAAAACACACACTGCAACATCTTTTTTTAGCATGATTGAAGCGCTAGCCACTCACGGTCACAGACCCTTGAAGCGCTAGCCACTCACGGTCACAGTCCACAGACCCTCACTGCCAGTGTACTGTGTAGCAACCTTCAAGCCCTTGCTAGTGCTGTTGCGCGAAAGAGCCGAGGCACCCAGCGCCCGGCGCAAGGCCCTCGTCTCCACCGACCACGGGGGCGAGGATCCAAGGCGGCCATGGATCGCGGCACGAGCACAGAAGCTCGAGGACGGTGGCGAGGCCCACCTCTCCCCGCCCGCGCCCCACACGGGGGCTGGCGTAACACACGACCGCCGTCGGTGGCTTGGGTGCAGGCAAGGCGTTCGACGGAACGTCCCCCGGCTCCCGAGGCGGCAAGGCCCAGCGCGGGGCGCGAGCCGGAGCTTCTGTCGTGGGCGGACCTCCCGGCGGACATCCTGGGGCTCGTGGTCGGTCGCCTCCCCCGCGTCGACGACCGCGCCAGGCTGCGCTCCGTCTGCCGGGCGTGGCGCGCCGCGGCGCGCGTCCACGGACGGCCGCCGCCGCCGCTCCCGCTGCTCGTGCTCTCCGACTTCTCCTTCTCCGCCTTCTGCGCCGACGGGGCTATGGCGGGCGTGCGACGCATCCCTCTGCCCTCACGGGAGATGGCGGCTGACGTCCGCTGCGTGGGCTCCTCTCACGGGTGGCTCGTCGGCGTGCAGCTCAACAAAGGTCGCTACTTTGGTGACGGCCGGTGCTTCCTGATGAACGCTTTCTACCAGGATGTCGTCCGCCTCCCGCCGCCTTCCGTAAACACCCACTCCCTCGATGCCTATAGTGAATCTCTCCCCATCGCCAATGGCTCTGGTGCAGTGCAATGCACGGTCAATGGCGCCCAGTATGTGATGTCGTTCTGCAAGGTAGTCTTGTCCTCCTCACCGGACCATGATGGCAAGTGCATCGTGGCTGCTGTCTCTGTGCAAAGGAGCACAGCTAGCCTTGCCCTCTGGCGGCCTGGGATGACGTCGTGGTGCGTGTGCCAAGGTGGCTGCATCAGTAAGTTCAGTGACATTGCCTTGTACCAGGGAAAGGTCTACATGTTTAGCAAGGTCACCACGAACCTATTTGTCTTTGACATCTCAGAAGATGAGAGTGGCCTGATGGTTTCTGGTGTCGAGCGCTGTGTGACCGAACTGCCTGAGGTCAAGGATAGCTATGGACAGAGGTGGAACATACTTGAGTGGCATGGGAAACTACTGCTGGTTGTGATATACCTGGGACATGAAGGCTGGCACAATATTTCTAAGATTGGGGTATTTGAGGTGGACCTGACCACAAACCCTTTCAGATTCACTGAGATCAACAGCTTGGATGGCGACTGCATTTTCATCAGCCCCTGCAGCAGCAATTCGTTCCATGCAAGTCTGTATGACGGAGTTGAAGATGATCTCATCTACTTCATTGATGGTGGCCTAAACCACTCTAGAAATGCGTCCCCTTTTGATAAGTTTGTGTACAACATGAGGGATGGTACATTGGCGCCATTTGCTGTGGAAATAACTGGCGACAACCTCCGGGCACCAGATGGCAGCCTGATGAATCCAACATGGCTCTTTCCTTCTGAATGAACTGCTGCTGTAGATTCAGTCTTATTGTGGCAAGTCTGATTGAGCTGAAGCACAGCTGGTGCCTGGTGTGAGGCGCCATGCCTTTTCATTTCCAAGAACTGGATTCAAGTGTATGTTGTTTGTTTGTTATGGATGGTTTCCATTTCCACGGTGCTTTTCTGATGAACATTAGTTGGTTGTAAACTGATGTGCACTTTGTTTTAATATCATCTTTATTGGCAACATAAGGTTTCTCATGTACCATTTGCTAAAGCATGTTCAGTCTTCAGTTAAACTGAACCTTGTGTTTTCTGTTCAAAATTTATGAACATTTATTTCCTACATGGAACCGTAACCATTTGCACATCGAACAATATATCTACATACTATGGCTGCCCTTCATGTGAAGAAACAGATAAACACAAATCCAAGGAATAGTGCCACTATTTTTACTTGAATTACTGGACACCTCAGACTCATGACGCTGTCACTTTGACCACTGAGCAGGCGACGGTGAGAACAAGGAAATTAGCCAAAGGAGAGAACCATATTGTAGGCATTAATCCAAAAAACGTAGAAGGTTACAGATCCTTTGTACCGAATTTACCATTTGAACTGAAAATAGGCCATCTCAGTTGGATCCCTCTTCATTGCAGATTAATCCAAAAAGATCCTTTGTACTGATTTTAGCATTTGGTTGTTTTTTCCATTATGTTTTGGCCTAAATCACTTCGTATCTGTCTTATTTTCAGAACATTGTTGTGGCACAACACACTGAACAAGGAATAGAAGATTAAAAGATGTTGAAGATATAATTACGATTGCTACTTTCAAAATGTGTTTATTTACTTACAGTGAATAAGTCTTAAATTTAGGTGAAATATTTGGTTGATCCTTTGTATCATAGTCTCGACATTATGCGTCCAACTGTTGCTACCCTTGAAAATCATTTTAAGACCCATATTGAAATTAATATACGACACATCATCTACCAGCGACCACTTTACTTTTTTGGGATTAATGAATTGTTTTTTTTTTTTTGCATGCGAATTAATTAATTGTCATATAACTAGAGTAGGTTGGTGTCCTCTGATGAACATGGAAGAGCTCTTCATTAGTCACAAATGCCAAATCTTTGACAACCAGTAAACAATATAAGTTGGAATGCTTTCATGAAAGGATCAACAGTTCAACACCTTGACTCAAACTCGCCCCTAGAACAGCTGAACTATGAGCAACCATTTAACAAATACAAAGTGGAACAGCTCCTAGAAAGAATAGCCTATCCACGTCATCAATATTTTTACCACCCTCAGATTTCACCTCCTACGGCCAAGATCTACCGTTCCCGGCTTCTACCCGCGTCCGCTTCTCATCGATCGCTTCCGATCCCGGCTTCTCCGTTCGGCTCCGGCTTCTCGTCGGAATCCGGGAGGCCAAATATATACGGGGCTTCAGCTTCACTTCCCCGGCTTCCGCTTCTCTATTCCTCTCCCTCACCCCCCCCCACTAAAAAAAAAAAAAACACCGGCTCCTCTTCTTCCTCCGCGTCTCCCCGATCCGATGCGGCGCGGGCGCGGCGCGGCCGGCGGGCGGTGCGGTCCCAGCAGCGCGCGGCACCCACCGCGGTGGCCGGACGCGACGGCGGCGGGCCTGCACGGCCGCCCAGCGCGGCGCGGTGGCGAGCAGGCGGCCCGTGGCGGCGGCGGCGAGCGACCGAGGCCGGCCGCCTCGGCAGCGGCGCGCCCAGGCAGCACGCCTCGGCGGCGGCGCAGGTGGCCCCTCTCTTCTCCCTCTCTCTCTCCCTGTCTGCCCGTCTCTTTGTAGCCTAGGGTTAGGGTTAGGGTTCCGCGAGGGGGCCGACCTCGTCGGGCCCTTGGCGCGGTGGCGTCCAAGGTCGGCGATACGGCGGCCCCTGCTCTCATCTTCTCCATGGAACCCTAGGTACCTATCTCTTCCTCTCTCTCTCTCTCTCTCTCTCTCTCTCTGTCTCTCTCTCCCTCTCTCTCTCTCTCGATCTCTTTCGATCCCCCTCGATCTCTTTCGATCCCTAGGTGCCCTGTGGTGCTCCTACTCTCTTACTCCTGCATCTTGACAGATGAGCAATTCTTCTTTAAAAATTTGGAGCTCCTCGATATTGAGGTGAATAATCCATTTATTTGAGCATTGTATTGTTTCACATTTTACTTAAGAAAATAACTACGAGTTCGGTGGTGCAAATGTGGGAGATTGGAAAGGCCTATGATGCAGAAATGAAAATGAGGTGGCTGCCACTTTGTACAAGTTGGTTTCCTTTACTGTTCTAGATTTCTCATGGCTGTCATCTAACCGTGGGACACGTCCATTCCCAAGCAACTCCTTTGTTAGCGGAGGTTGATGGCTTGGGATGGGACGAATCCCACGGTTCCATGCCTACTATGTTATTGCTTGTTGGAGCACTGCTCCTTGGTTCTGCTATGTTCTTCCTGTTTCTAGGCAGCCACCAATGAATGGAAATATTGAAATGAACCACCTGATTTGAATGCTGAGGCCACAAATATCTTAGACTACCTCGAAATCAACTGGTTCTATGTGCTCAAAGCTCGGTTTGTGTTGAACTGTGGACAAAGCTAAAATGCATTGGTCTTCGGTTGCTTTTGGAAAACAACGTGTCTGAAGGTATATATATATATCCTGAATGTTTAATTTGGGGATCCTTATACTAAACATGGTACTAAATAACTTTTCGTGTCACAAAGACCCTCACTGAACTTGCCATGTTACAAAAAATGCAGTTTACTTTACTAAATAACACGGTACTGAACTTCCAACTTTTTTCACTCAGATTGTTTACCGAAGTGAGGTAATCTGATTTAGCACCTTTTTCTTTCAATGAGTTGGCTGCGTCTTCTTTTCAAGATGGAGTTTCAGTAGCATGCTGGTCATTGCTCTCTATATCTACGCAAGTATTGTGTGGGAGGCAGGGGAAGATCAATGAAGCTTATAAGAAGGTACAGGATGGATGGATGGCTAAAGGGGACAAAGTTATATTACTATTTGATTGATTGCAGGATACTTCCATAGCCTCTGAAGATGCAAAACCCAGGTGTTGACATCATTTGTATCCAGTCAGAATATCTCTGAAATTTAATTTTAAGATCTTGCAAAACCCAGGTGCCTCACGTAGCATTGTTCTTTCTTTTGGTTCGGCAGCACTCGGTACACATGAATGCTATGTGAGCACTCACTACACATGAATGCTATGTTAGGCATCACACTTTTTGCTTACTTGATCCGCTTCAATTTAAAATTTCTGCTAAAGTTTGCATGAAATGGATTACTCCTCTACCCTAATCTAAAGTTGCCAAAGAAGTGATGCTTTTGACAGTTTAAAGGGAAAATAATGTTTATTGTTAGACCTCTGATATCTTTACTTAGCTGATCCAGATAGATCACTGTTGCCAGGTTATCTGAACCTTAAATAAAATGAAGCAAATGGCACTTTATGCGATTTAGTTTCTTTTTGTGTCTTGGTGATACACTTGCACATGACAGTGCTAAGCTAACTTTTTCTGCGTGCCACTTCATAACTCCAAAGAGCATACTGATATTCTGCTATCGACAATTCTTCTGATTACCATTTTGTTAAAACCTCCAGGAAGAAAACCCTCAGCCGTATGCAGATCGTCATGCTGAAGGAAGAGCTCGCCATGGCAGTTTGGTTCGAACGACACTTTCAAACGTTCGATGATGTGTTGCCAAAAAAAAAAGTTCAATGATGGTAATGACATTAGGCTTACAGTTTCTGCAAATTGCAACCTTATATTATATAAGTAGAGAGTTCCTTCTATGTTGAAACATGCTCGTCAAGAATAACAAATACTTCTATGAATGCTGGTGAAATTTAATCTTCCTAACTGTATTTTGTGCCATGCAGACATGGAACCGATATAAATATTCACATCTGAACTTAGGAAGCGAGGATGATTCAGTATCAAGTTTCCAGCTACTTTTTTGTTGGTTTGCAGCTGGGCTGGGACATTTTCAAAGGCTGCATGCCACCCACTTGATGTTGTAAAGAAAAGGTTCCAGGTGATTTTCTTGTCTTCAAAGCAATTGATTATCTGCAGTTGCTTTGTAGTATTTAGATATAGGCAAATAACTTAATACTGGATGGCTTTGAGGCAGTCATTGTGGTTCATCATTCTATGGTTGTCTGTCTGTCCTAACTACTTAGGAGTATAATGTGCATTATATATAATGTTAACAGAGTCCTTTTCTATATGCACTCATGTAATTTATATTGCTCCCATGGTGCTATTATCCAACGCAAGTGGTAAAAAAGGAATCTACTAACATATACATAAAGGACTCTATACTCCTAACACACACCATAGTCCACCGGTCCAGTTACCATTTCCTAATTATCTATAAAGGCTGTTGCAGGGTATACTGTTTCTTTACTAAATTAATTAGAGATGTTCCGTTTACTAAAATAGTTAGTCCTTTCTTGCTCAAAACAGAAGAAAAACTTTTCATGCACCCTCCAAATTAGATTAACTCATTTCCTGGTATCTGGAACTTCTCTCTTGGTCATGCCAAACATTGCAGCTTCAACCTTGACACAGGATGAAGTTAGACCGCTTTTTTTTTTAATTACTCATGTGAATGTGTGTATATTTACAACTATGGTCTTGCCCTTCAGTCAACTGAAATTTATTTGTATAGAATATTTGCACCCTTTCGAGTTAATAATATTAGTCTATTTTGTTCACTGGGTATGTTTTGTGTGAGTATATTTCTACTGAATTGCTGAATACATTTATTTCCATATTTGCTTATTGCCACTTGCCAGTATGGCCGTATGTGCTATACAGGTACACCACTTCATTGAGGAATGAGTTGACCTTAGTGCCTCTTAGGCGCAAATGCCCATTTAGGTTAGCAATGAATTACTTAAGAATGACTCATGATAACAATGAATTACTTAAGAATGACTCATAATAGATTCCTTCATGCCTTATGTTATACTGTATTTATCTTGAGATTGCTAGCCATGGGATGATCAGGTTTCCTTGGTCATAATGCAGATTGAAGGACTAAGACGCCATCCAAAATATGGAGCTCGAATTGAGAGCGACATACAAGAGCATGTACCATGCGCCCAAAGGAGATTGTCGCAGAGGAGAGATCCTAACTGGCAGCAGCCCAGAAGGGCGCGCGGAAGCGCGCGCCAATACACTAGTATTACTAAGAATGGGAATACCACCAAGAAAGAAAAAAAAAAGTGACCAAAACAATCTTTTGAAAAAGAAAAAAAAAAGTGACCAAAACAGATCCAAAAGCCACGGCGGCCAAAACTGGTGGACCCAGAGTCCCATACACCGGACCGCCACGCTCCTGCCGCCGCCGCCGCCGTTGCCTACGAGCCCACGATGCTCCGCGGCGCCATCTCCCGCCTCGGCGCTCGCCTCCGCCGCCTCCACGCCGACCCTTCCCCGGCCTCTCCTTACCTCCGCGCCCTCTCCACCCGCCGCGGCAAGCGCTCCTCCCCCACGGTGTCGCCCGCCGACTCCGAGGACGAGGGACCCCTGCGCGGCCTCTTCGTGCTGTCCCGCGACCCCGAGTGCCCGCCGCGGCTGCTGGTGGTGCAGCCGCGCCTCCGCCCCGGAAGCCTCCTCGACTCCAAGCTCGCCGAGGCGCTCAACCTCGCCAACTCCCTCGAGGAGCCCCGCGACGGCTTCTACCACAGCGAGTTCGGCGCCAGGGGCGCGCCGCCGCACCTCGTCGTACAGAACCCCTCCTCCCGCGGTCGCTCACACGCCGGTATCCAGATATATATGGCTCACCATTTCTAGTGCTTATCTCGATGGCTCCACTGGGAGTGTTTTGGTTTGTAGTTGGGTTAGTTTCTGTCACATTAAGGATTCTCGCATTCAACATAAAGTAAGATTTTGTAAGAATTGCTCGAAATCAAATAATGTGCGCCGGTAGTGACTCAATGCCTGCATTGGTTTTCAGTCAGTCATTCTTCTGTGTTAACCAACAGGAGGCTGGTTATATGGTTTGGGATGTAGTCTGCATTAGGTAGGTTAGGGACTTAGGGTATACTCTAGAAGTGCACTTAGGGTACATTGTTGGGCTGAAGATGTATTACGAGTTTTAAAAGGATGGCCTGATGGAATCATTTTTGCTCTCTGTTGAGCTTCTCGAAAGTGACATGATGTCTGTCTCGTGAGATTGCTTGCACCCTTTTTAGTGTTATTGTTGTATGGATTGGTGTGCGATTTGCATTAGCAAAGTTACACGGACTGAGGTGGGACTTCCCACATGGCCTAATGGTATTGCAAGTTCGTTTACATTGCGTGTTCATAGATTCATTCTCCTTAAAATCAAATATATGCTCTATGTAACAACTCATACTCATATTCTCATCGAGGCTGCACAGTTTTGTTCCCCTCTTTTTAAATTGCATTTGCCCATATGTAACCCTTAGTATGCACATCCTGGCATTGTATTTGATAAGATAGAGGATTAAAATGTTGTGGATCATTTGGTTGGTTTATGCAATTCTGCTTTGGTATCGAACTATTGTTGGTGTAGTTCTCAAATTCTTTTTTTTTTAACTTTTTTTACCGACTGGTTTGTTAGCATTTAAAATTTTTTGTCTACTTAGGTTGGTTACACATATTTATGGCTACAACTACCAAAAAAAATATTTTGACAGTTTATCATGTCAGATACATATTTTGGGCCTGGAACTGTGGATAATGTCAAGTGCTTCCTGAGGGCATCGGAATCAGAGGTGCACTTTCTCTGACCTTTAACATGAGTAGGACTGTGGTAGTTTATTCATAGACGATGCATCACCATTATTGTCCCTTCTTGGTATTTTCCCTTGCTTGAAGTTGCTGTTATAACTCATGATGTACACAAATATGCTACATTAAGTAATCTTCACTCGTTTTTGATCCTAACAGGAGGATGTGGATGCAGTTTTTGTCAATGCAATTCTCTCTGGAATCCAACAGAGAAACTTGGAGGCAAGTGCCAATCTCTCCCTCCCCCTCCTCCCTCCCTCCCTCCCTCCCACCCACCCTTTTGTGTTGAAAGTTTGCAACCCAGAATAACATACTGCCTTATTGTTTGTGTTAACACTTTGCTTAGCAGGTTGCCTGGGGAAAGCCGGTTTTGGATCGTGTTGGGCTTATAATTGAAATTTTCAATGCTCACGCTGAAACAAAAGAAGCAAAGTTACAGGTGTTTTTGTCTAGATATTGAACTATACGTTACTATGTCAAATATTTGTGGGGGTGGGGATATGGGGTATGTGGGTCTTCATTCGACATACTGATAAAATGGCACTGGCATTGGTATTTGTTTAATTCCTTTACTTTGTCCGCACTTTACACAGTCAGAGTTGGCAGCTCTCATGTACATGAAGACTAGACTTGTTCGTGTACGTGGCCCAGGTGGACGCCTAACTTTTGGTCCAAGCGGGGAGGCTGAGGTTGTCAGTGCAAGAGGGTATGCTTCTTTTCTGTTGCATTTAATAACTGTGGATAGTAATTTGTTTGATTTTATGAATTTACACATGTTCATTTTTGGGGGATTACAGGGCGGGAGATATTTTGTTCATGTCACTAGTTGATTTCAGTGTGAAAGATATCTAATTCTTGATAGTTTGAAACATTATGAATTCTATTTAGAAGGTTTGGAAATGAGGGTTCGGGTTGTAAGGTATTGTTAGAGAAGAATTGAGGGAGTATCCTCAATTTGCATATGTTTAGTTGGTATGACTTCATTATGAACTATCTCATGAACTTATGGGCATAATGCCAACCTAGCTGCACAAATGGCTTTAGAAGAAAAAGTATTTACATTAGATATGCATATCATTCTTATTATTCGTATCATGTAATTGCTAGTTAAGTTATGCTATATCCATGTGGCGACATAAGTTATGACAAAATCCAACTCTGCGTAGCTCTTAATGTCATGCTTGTTGATTTTTAACTTGTTTTATTTGTTATATTTTAGATTGAGCTGTACCTGATGCACATAGGGAAAAACCCACAAAGTATTGTAAATAAAACAAAAAAAAGTGAGAATACATACATTTGCTTCTCTGATTTCTACATTAGTTTAGTTAATGTTTTGCCCTGGTTAACATGCTGTCTCGGACAGTATCTGTTGTTACATGGCATTTTCTGTAGTCTGGACAATTTCACATAATTTTGGTATAGCCAGGAGGATCCACATAGTCTTCTGCAATATTATATTGATCTGTAATACTAATGCATTATTTTTGTAATTGTTGTTATTCCATTCTACTCTACTTTGCTAAATTGGTCTCATAATAGGTTGATCAATTCATTTGAAGTGATGATTCATTCGTTTTTTGACACATAATTTGTTTGATTATTGTTGGATCATTGGGTGCAATGCTCATGTTTCTATTTGTATTGTTCAGGAGAGGTAGTGGTGGGAGGGGATTCATGAGTGGTGCTGGTGAAACTGAACTTCAACTACAACGTAGGAGGTGCTTGACAGTTGACAGATGATGAAAGTTATCTAAATTTAGCTCACAGCATTTTCTCATTTTACTTTGCTCACAACTCTTCCAGAATCCAAGAACGCCGTGTGAGCTTGTTAGCTCAAATTGAAGATGTACGCCGTACTAGAGCAATACAACGTTCAAGTCGGAAAAGACATGGTGGCTCGTGTGGTCAAGAGCTTGTAACTGTTGCAGTCGTCGGATATACAAATGCTGTATGCAGATCCACTTAAATAGTTTGTTTAACCTATGTATCTTTGACGACTGAGTGCTAACTATATTCCTTCAGATCACTGTGCAAAATGTTCTACAAACTAAATCTTGTACTTAGTGGAATTCTTTTATGTTCTTTTCATAGGGGAAATCTACGCTTGTGAGTGCACTTTCTGAAACTGATCTGTACAGTGATGACAGGTATTCTGAAATTAGCATCTACCTGTATTCACTTTCAGCAGCTATGACCAGAAAAATCATGCTCCTATTTTGATTCAGGCTGTTTGCAACAGTAGATCCCCGGTTACGAAGTGTGATTCTTCCATCAGGGTATTGTAGAAAATATGCTATGATATATTGGTAAAGCTGATTAGGGTTTGCATTGGTTTAGCCCATGACATTTCATTTGTCTATTCAGGAGAAAAGCACTTCTTAGTGATACAGTTGGCTTCATCTCAGATTTACCAGTGCAGGTAAGTTTTCTCTTGGCTTTAATATTGGAGATCCATTTTCAAAATTGGGCCTTTTCAGGTGTAGTTTATCTTTTTTTATATTGCAATTTGTACTATAGTCTTGTAAGCAACAGAGTAGGTAACTTTAATGTTACTCGGACACCTGTGTCCTAATTTTATTTTTTGCCGAGAAAGCTTACACAAGTGTCAAATTCCAAGAGATATTGGCATTTCCCCATAAGGTTTGCCGAATCGGACACCCACATCCAAGTTGAACGCTTCAACCTGTAGTCCAAACTGGGGGTCCATGTTAGATTTGGAGGTAGCAAATGGTCCATTGGGTTGCTTCCTCAGCCATTTTTAAAACCAATATTCACCTTATTATTAGTTTAAAATTTAAACATCCATGATTTTAATATATGGTTGAATCCATTTTCAAGTAATAAAAGTCTGCTTTTTTAAGGAATATTTAGTATCCTTTTACACGGCTATCAAGGCATTGCCTAATTGCTGCTTTGGCATTGATGGTAGGTGGTCATTTTATGGTTGCATTGCATGAAGGAGGTGGAGTTAAGTATGTAGAGCTCTTTGCAAATAAGGCTCGGCACACCTTATGAACCTGAAACTCTGAAAGAAAGGAGAGACAGGAGGGAGGAGCAAAGAGGTGGCAGAAGAGGGTGTGAGCCCTAATGCACTGTTCATGGCTCATGTGGAACCAAGTGGGCCATAACTGAATCATACAGAACCCTTCCTTTAATTCCTTTTGTCCTCTGCTTTTCTTCCTTCTCGCAGCCTCATCCTCTTCCATTTCTCTACTGCTACCAGCCTACCACCTCATCCACCTAACATTGCTGGCACCGCTGCTGCCTCCTCACCACTATCTTTCTCATACTACTCATCCACCTCTGCCACTTTCCACTGTCCGTCATCCTTTTTCCCTCTCAGAGGATGGGATTGCTTTATTGTGCTGACACCTATACGTTAAGATAGCAAGCGGTATCCTTGACTCAAGCATTCAACCCTCAATTTAATTTGTACTGCTTTGGCAACCTTGACCTTTCTTCTGCATTGTTTGACACTTCCTGCAACAGACAGTGTCCTTCCAATGAAGATAGGTCAACCCTTAATAATTTAATTTGTACTGCTTTGGCAACGTTGACCTTTCTTCTGCATTGTTTGACACTTCCTGCAACAGACAGTGTCCTTCCAATGAAGATAGGGAAAAAAATGAAATTTCATTTTTTTATGTCGTCTGTAAATTACACTATGTCAAGGTTATTGTTAACCTCTTTATTTTGTTTTTTTTCCAGCTAGTTGAAGCATTTCATGCAACCCTAGAAGAAGTCGTTGAGGCAGACATGTTAGTGGTAGGTTTTGTTACTTTTCTTCTCCTGGAAGTCTGGAGTTGAACATGACTTATGATGTACTTTTGATTGCCATATTTAGCAACAAAAATTTCTTAAGACGTGTGTTTAACTTATCAAATGCTGCTCTAGTTCTTAGACATAAAGATAAGAGAAAAGAACTAAGGTCTCGCTTTATCTTGTACACATTGGTGCAGCATGTGTTGGATTCAAGTGCATCTAATCTTGAAGAGCATCGATCTACTGTATTGCAAGTACTGCAGCAGATAGGCGTTTCTCAGGAGAAGATCAACAATATGATTGAAGTTTGGAACAAGGTACCTACTGAGACTTGCATTTTTTCCTTTGCATTTGGCAATAGATTGTTGGTTTTCTTTATATATATTTGTTTTCTATTGGGGCATTCCAGATTGATCTTGTGGACGAGAATGTTACATCTGATGGGATTGAAGATGAAGAGGAGGATGACATATTCAGTGAAGATGATGTTCCATCAGAACAATCGTCTTTTGATTCTGTAGATGATGGAGCAGATTCAGAATATTTATCAGAAGAAAATTCTGAAGATAACAATGGTGAAGTGCCAGCTAAAGAGTCATTTGCTGAGCCAACCGAGATGGAAGCAATGAAAGAGTTATCATCAAAAGAATGTTTTAGAGAACTAAGTGTCCCAGATACAAATGGATGCAGTTTGCCACAACCAACTTACACTTGTCATGTAAAAACTTCTGCTGTGACAGGGACAGGATTGCAAGAGTTGTTGGCATTGATGGATAGGAAATTGACTCAACAACAAACTGTTGTGCAAAGAATCTATGGACCTTTCGACAGAAAATGGAGACCTAGCTCTATGGATGGTGAAAAGGCTGCAGAGCAGTAGGCCTGCGATACCTCCTTACTTCCCCTCTTCTATATGCTGCTGAGATCAGTAGCAGTATAGCAATCAGGTTCTGAGTTCACATCTGTAGAGATGCAGTGTGTTTGGATATGCGCTTGTGGGTGATGTATGATGTATCATCCAAAGAGTATCTTGATATTCTTTCTGCAGAACTTTTGCATCAGAAAGATAGAAGAAACTGTAGAAAGGGGCCGTATGAATTTTGATAATGTGAGTCGGTTTAACAGACCTTTTGTACTCATGCTTCCTGTTGCTATATAGCATCTTATATTTTGATAAGTACGTTGTTTGCAGTGTTTGGCTATAAGTCAAACAATACAGTAGTTATTTTCAACTTTTTATGTTCTAATTGTAAGGTGTTCTGATTTTTCTAGATACATTACTTTGAATGTGTCTAGAAATAATGTATACAGAGTAATAAGTACTACAAAGCAAAAGTAATGTACCTGAAAAAGCTAGAATTTACAATACGAAAGAATCTGTCTATAGAAAATTTACAATACAGAATAATTAGGACCACTTTTGACATCGTCCTTCCTGTTACCCGCCCCTCCCTCCCTTCCAAACGTGGACAGAGGAGAGGGTGTCTATATGCAATTTTGAGGCACATGTAGTCTTTTTTTTTTTTTTTTTGCAAAGGTATATATATATACATTAAAATGCTAAAAAAATACAATGATCTCAGTATATCCCTACGTATCTCGATACTCCATGATTAGGTCTATGTCTATGCTAATAAATAGAATTGTCATTGTTTCTTGCCACTCACCCAACAAGATCCGTGCGAGTATGTTTTGTCGAAATTTGGCAACGTACATTTAACATAGAGTACCTTTCTCTCTCTCAATTTTGGTATATTTAGTGAAAGGAGACCTTCAAGCAGATGTCAGGATTGACAGGAGTTACAAAGACATTGCAGTGATCAATTCTAAAGGAGAACGACCTTTATCCGGATATGCGGAACAGCAGGTCCCGATTGTGTTGTGTCTGAGACTCTTCTTTAGTCATATTCTGCAACAAGGAGACAAAGCACAAGGCACTATAGATTAGCAATTCCCCCTATGTTACACTATAGAGAAAAATGAAGATTTTATACTGTGGTTTCATTTGCTAAATTTGTAGTTATGTTACCTTTTGATAAATTCATTCCTCAGTAGAACTCAATGACATGTATTTGTCATCCCATTACTTGGCCACACGAGGGAAATAATTGGCCCACCACTTCACTTTATTTTGCTAGAAATGCGATTATTCTTTCCTTAACCCCTTGTTTCCAACGAGTCCTGTCAACCCTGAAGACAAAAAGGAAACATAATGATAGATTGAAGATGTGCTGCTGCTGTTGTTGGAATGGGGTTTCCTTGTTGGAAATGAAATTAATGATAGATAGGAGCGAAAAATAATATAGTTTCCTTGTTGGAAATGAGATTATTATTGCAGACGAGGGAAACAAATAAAATGGGAAGAAAAGAAGAGGACACAAATAGTCCAACGAGTTAAAGATTCAAATGTCATGCTGCTATCGGAATAGGGTTTCCTTGTTGGAAATGAAATTGTTGAAAGATAGGAGTGGGAAGAAAAAAAAAAAGAAGATTCAAATGTCCTGCTGCTATTGGAATAGGGTTTCCTCGTTGGAAATGAAATTGTTGATACTCCCTCCGTCCTGAATTAAAGAGCATTCTAGACTTTGAGAGGTGTCCTCAAATATAGTGCATTTAGAGAACAAAAAGATAATATTTACTTAAATAAGAGTACGTGATTGTTTTTTACAAGGAAGGTAACTCATGTACTTGCCATATTTTGTATAAGAATTAAGGGTTCACCCTTTAATCATGCAAAATAGAATCAGATTTTAATATATTAGGAAGGTGAATGAGGGGTACATGCGTCTATTGTCTTCTCTCTTATTTTGTCCCAAAATGGGTAGAATCTTTCTTTAATTCAGGACGGAGGGAGTAGATAGGAGTGAAGACAAAAAAAATGGTTTCCTTGTTGAAAATGAGATTTATTAGGGGACACAAATAGAAAAGAGAAAACAAAAGGAAAGCAACAAAAAATAAATAGGAGTGGAGACAAACAAAAAAAGAAAAGAAAAGGCAACAAAATATAAATTGGAGATGCGGGGTATCGATCCCCGTACCTCTCGCATGCTAAGCGAGCGCTCTACCATCTGAGCTACACCCCCTGCGTGCTTAGTGAATAAATTATTTATTGTTGAAAGGTTGTACCCTCACTTAGGCCCAAACAAAGTTGTCCTTAAAGAGTCGGGAAACAAAAATGGCGCCTAAGTGAATGAAATTCAAGTGAATCTTCAGGAAAGGTTGAGAAGGTGAGAGAAGAGATGTGGATGTTAGGGGTCAGAAACCTGACAATGTCAAAGTTGGAAAGACCGCTAACCTGTGAAGCACGAAAGGGTATCCAAAGAAGTCAGTAGAACTGATGCAAAGAAGCCAGCATCCGCCTCCAGTGGTACCCGAATCAGACTGGTAATGACCGAGATGAAGTGAGAAACATTTTGGATGAAGTTGATGCATGTGACCCATTCAGAGTCGTTTTTTTAAGAGTAAAATATATGTTTAGGCCAATAACTTATACCCTTGTGTCGGATTGATCAATCAAGCTTAGTGCGTTTTCGGGGTCAAAAAGCTTTCTTGTGGTGTCCAATAGGCCATGCCCTACGTGGCCGGTGTCCTTTTAGCAAAATGACCCCTCAAATCCTTTGTCCTCTCATCCCCGGTCCCTCTCTCTTTCTCGCGGCGTGGTGGAGCACCGGCAGCTCGCCGGGGCTGCAGCGCGCAGGGGCGGACCGCCGCCCCCGCTCGCTTCGCGGCGGCGGCGCGCACGCGGGCGTACCGCCGGCCGCTCGCGGCGGCGGCCCGCGCGCGAGGCTGAGCGCCGGCGGCGTGCCCGCGGCGGCGCGCGGGGTGGACCGCAGATCGCTCGCCGGTGGCGGCGTGCCCGCGGCAGCGCGCGGGGTGGACCGCCGATCGCACGCCCACGGCGGCGCGCGCGCGCGTGGCGGAGCGACGGCCGCGCGCCGCGACGGCCGCGCACGAGCCGGGCGCGGCGGCGCACCGTGGTGGCGCGCGGAAGGAGCGCGCGCGCAGGCGGAGCGCCGGCCCGGCTTCGCCCCGTGGCGGCGGCGCGCGTGGGCGCAGTGGCGGCCGTCCGCACACGCGGCCGAGCGCCGGCGGCGCACGCGTGGCGGAGAGCCGGCCGCTCGCCCGGGCGGCGCTCAGCGAAGGTCCGGCCCCCAGCGCACGCCGGCTGTGCGTGCAAGGCCCAGCGTGGAGCTCGGCAGAGGTCTGGTCCGGCCGCACACGCAGATGAGGATGGTGGCCACGGCGACACCGTGTGTGTGTGAGAGAGAGAGAGAGAGAGAGGGGGGGGGGGACTGAGGATGAGAGGATGAAGGATTTGAGGAGGCATTTTGCTAAAAGGACGCTGTCCACGTAGGGGTATGGCCTATTGGTGCACCACAAGTAAAGTTTTTGGCCCTGAAAATGCACTTTTAAAGTTGCTGGTCCAATCCGATACAGGGGTCCAAGTTATTGGCCTAAACATACATTTTACTCTTTTTTAAGGCACCCATTCAGAGTTTTTGTGACAGTAGAGTCTGAACTATATGAGAGGCTTGGACGTTCCACTTCCACTGGGGCTCAAAAGATAAAATACAGGCCAATCATGTTCAAGCTGAGGGCTGAAAACAACACTGATGCAAGGAAGCAAGAGAATAAGCAGATTAAGCAGATATGGAAGAGAGGCTTCCAGTCATAGTTCAGTCAAGGATTCTCATCTCTTTGACTGTGAGCGGGAGCAGCACTGAAGGCAACGACAGATCAGTTCAGTGTGGCAGGGCAGATATGGCCAGCAGAAGACAACTTACTATCAGCTGCAGACTCGGAGTGCTGGTGAACCGATGACTGACATTCGTTACATGTGTGAACTACAACAATCACCGGATGGTGCTCAGCACAACTAAGCAAGCATTTTAGCAGGCTGCCATGTGCTTTGACTGCCTCATTGTGCATGTCCAAGCAAAATGCAATCTGGAGTTGAGAGCTATCTGTGGCTCATTTATCGAGTAGACACCACCAGTCTACTTAGACACCATCCAACTGTTGGTATGATCAATGGTAGCGTCAATTGCCCAATCTCTGATGGCCTTAGCATGCTTTCAGCGTCAGCAACAGAGTTCTCAGAGTCCAACATCAGCCTTTTGGCAATATCAGCAAAGAAAATCTTTTGAGTACGAGATGCTGATGTTCCGCAATCTAGTGTGGTTAACACTGTGATGCAGCCTCACAATCAAACTGCAGGTCCTGTTAGCACTGAATGTTCTCAAGATTTCATCTGCAAGAGATCTGAATAACTCATCGCCAACTCAAACAGCCTAGACATGATACATGAGAAATAATCAACGATGCAGCAGTTGCCAGTGTGGAGCATTTCTACATAAAGAAAAATTATATTTTGAGCTCAAATATGTCACCAAAGCAGCATCCATTCCTTTCTGCATGAAAACAGCTCTCTGTTATCTCCCGTAACAGGGACTTACAATTATAGCCCATTTGTTGTCATAAATATGAAATCCTTGAGCAGAAGTACGTGCCTTCTGGCTTCTGGGCAGCTTGCAAGACGTGAACAGCTTGCAAGACGCTTCCTTTAGCATCAGCATGCTCCAATTGAAATGTCCAAATTTTACCAAAGTAGAAGAGATACCGGCAGCACTTGCCCACACCAACATCCGCATATAATAATAATCAAATAAAAGTTTTATGTAATGGAAACAGAATTAAATTCCTGCAAATTTTCATAGAATTAAAGTAACACTTTAACAATTAAAAACAGGGTATTAAAAGTTCAGAACAACCTGACCAACTCATCATCACGGTGTAAAGTTTTTTTAAGACCATTACGATGTAAAGTTTCCATCCGATGAAATATTAGGAGAGGTCTATCAAGCATAAAATGCATTTAAATCAGAATAAGATAAAACAGTGATCTAGCTTAGCTGGGGGTTGTAAACAGACAGCAAAAAAAATGGTATGAATAACTCAACAATGTGGAGGGAAATCTAAGACCAGCTTCCACAATGGCAGGTCCTAAGCCCTCTTCTATACTCGTGGAACTAGATCCTTTCCATTGCAGACTCAAATCCATAGAGAATCTGATCCTTCGCAAGTTCACATAAAATCCAATCCTATCCATCCTATAAATAAGATAAACAATAATTCCTCTTTCATTTCTTTCACTTTGGATCTATTTTAAAAAGTTACATCACATCACATCAAAAAGTTGCTCTAGAGTTGGGCACATTTACCAAGAAGATATAGTTGGGCACATTTACCAAGAAGATATAAAAATCAGCATTGAAGAGAACAAGATAAGGATGGGAGGTGCAGTGAATGGTACTCTGCACTAGGGCCTAGTGAATGGCTCCAATAGGTGTTCCCAAAGGCTAAAAAGACATTTGTTAAAAGTACTAACACTTGTGATGTGGAGGTGAGACAAGAATATGAGACATGGAATACTCTCTCTCCTACTTTTTATTTTCTTAGGTAGTGAAATCTATAGGGACTTATAAGACATGGTACAATTCTTAGACGTCATAGGGACGGTGGGAGTACATTGGAGTTAGCCAAGTTGCCCTTGACCAATATAAAAAATTAACACAAGCATGTAACAATTAAATTTCAAACTCTGAGAGATTTGATTTAAACTTGAGATGCTGGAACCGTGTTCCTAAATTTGCACGACAAAATTAGAGATGGCCTGTAAAAGTAGTGTATGATCCTCAAAGATTCAGTTTGCAATAAGAAAAGGAAACAAATGCCAAAAAAAAAACTATTACGCAGGCGGCAGAACAAGAAAACTAATGGCAAATACATGAACATGGGATTCTTTCAAATAATCCACGTTTATTCTCATTCAAATTCAGTTCACACATGGATTTATCAGAACATACATGTCGGCCCAATGGCACACCACCTTTCTAATAACAACTCACAATAAACACTCACGCACTGAACCCATATTTCAAGCACTTCCTGCCTCATCAGACCCGGCAAAGTTCTTGAGCACCGGCGGCCACTGCATCATCTCACACGGGTACACATCACCCAATGGCCGTGACTCGTCGGTGTTACGCCACAGCCGCAGCAATCTCCTCATCCTGGGGTCGAGCATCACAACCCAATCTGCCATGACGAAGAACAGTGTGCCCGTGCCTTCACAGAAGGCGGCAATGCTCACAAGCTTGAACCCACGGAGCTGGTCTGACATCTTCGCGGAGAGCTTCATGTGGGCGAGATCACCAACAAACGCCGGGTGCATCAGCACGCGCAGGTCCACGGGTTGCTGCTCCACCCACTTCCCAGGCGCCTGGAGAACCCAGGTGACAAGAGCGAGCTGCTCCCTGATCACGAAGAAACAGAGCCGGCCATCCACCGTCTTGCCAATCCAGTGGTTGCCGGCGTAGAGGAGCGTCCTGGCGTCAGGAAGGGGCACCGCCGACAGCGTCATCTGCGCCGCGTCAACAACCATGATGTACTTGTCTTCACCCTGCAGCTTGTACATGACATCGCCGACAACAACGGACGGGCCTTGACGGGGGACGACGTTCCGGTGAACAGGCCCGGTGGCAGACTCCCAAGCGGAGGACACGGACGAGGAGACCAGAACCTCGAAGTGGTTCGGGTCGGTGCCGAAGAGGACGACAACGACGCGGAACGCGACGCCGTCCCCCGGGACGAGCACGCAGCACGCCACCCGGTGCCCGGCGATGAAGAGCCGCGGCACCCGAGCGTACGTCTTCTGCAGCGGGCTGCAGACGAGGAGCCGGAGCTCGCGGGGGTATCCAGGGCCGAGCTCCCGCAGGAGCAGCCGCCGGCCGCGGGCGTCGACGAGCACCGCGCCGCACGCGGGCGGCACCGGGAGGAAGCCGACGTCGAGGGGGACGCCAGCGGTGGGCACGAACGGAGGCAGCGGCGACGGCCCGTAGTTGCGGAAGAAGCCGAAGTGGGTCGGCGGCCTGGGGAGGCACGCCGCCCCGGCGCCGGCGACCACGCGGCGCCACCGGCGGCACACCGCGGCGCAGCGCACGACGTCGCGCGGCGGCGGCAGCCGCTTGAAGACCTCCAGGAGCATGTCGTCGGGCAGGGCCGCAACCGCCGCCGCGGGCTCGCCCTGTCCGGCCGGCTCCACCTCCATCATCGTCGGGCGCGCGCGCGTGCGCCGCGCGGAGTCGGAACCGCGCGACGGAGACGCGGAGCGCTTGCGGTTGGCGGAGGACGACACGGGGCGCGGGCGCTTGGGGCCCTCGCGGTCGGAGCAGTGTGGCGGCGACCGGGAACGCTTGCGGCCGGCCGGAGTGGGGCGCGGGCGCGTGCGGCGGCCGGAGTCGAAGCCGAGTGGCGGCGACCGGGAGCGCTTGCGGCGGACGACGATGGATGACACCATGGCGACACGCGGTGGCGCGGCGGGGTGGCAGGAAAATCGAATCGGGATTTGGGCGGCGCAATGGCACGGCGCGGCGGGGCAGTAGTAGTGGAACAAAATCAGGCGCAATGCGGCGGCGGGGGGAATTGGTGGCTGAGGAGCGGCGGTTTTAATCTGGCGAGAAGGCGGCATGGAAATTTTTGGACTTCCCCCGCGGCGTCTTTTCGGGTTCCTCTCGAATTTTTTCGGGCAGCCTCCGAGCGGGAGCGGCGCGGCGAGTGGGCGGGCGGGTGTTGCGGGCGGGCGCCTCCTGGGTCCTGGGCGGGCGGGCGCTGGTTTTTTTCCTTTTGGTTTCCCCTCCCCTCCCAAAATTTTGGGCAACTGCCGATCCGCGGACGGCGGGTCCAGGCTGGCAGGCTGCGAAGCGGCAATGCCCGTTTCCTCCTGTGTTTTCGCATGTGCCGATCTACACGCTCCTCGATTCAGCCTTTGCCGTGCACTACACCCATATCTGATTACCATTTGCCACAGGATATCGTGCAGACCTCTTCAAGTACCCCAAGTACTTGGCTCTTGGTCTCTGACTCGGCTCTCTGGTCTCTGACATGATATGACATGATCGCAAGTCAGGTCATGTCATGTCATGTCATTTTAGGCACGGAAACTAAATATGTTATGAAATTATATAAATATAAATATTCTTAAAAAGGTCAACTATAATTTTATCACAAGGCATGGAAACCAAACATGTTGTGAAATTATATAAATATCTCTGAAAGGTTGGTCACAATCAACAGGACTATGGTAAAAGAAATGAGTGGATGAGAAGTTTCTAGTTTTCTTCAAAAAATATTGGATGAGATGAGTTTCTAGAGTCCTCCATGCATGAATGAGGATGAGTGGTTATCTTTAGACAAATCAATTGTTCGATTCTAGAAACAAATTGTAGAACCCTAAATTGCCATGTACTATCACAATCTCATAGCACGGTTTCTATCAGGTTCCTTCCTTTAGGGATTTTCTTCTCTATAAGTTAGTAATTTATTATACGAATGAGGCTGTGATCCAATGATAGGATTATCCAATAGGATACTACTAATCAGAGTCTAAATCTTGGTGTTTGTATTTTTTTTTTTTAGTTTTTTTAGGATTTACCGGCGCTATGATTAAGGGTAGGACATCCTTTCTCAGTTCTAAAAAGATACTTTTAACACGTTTTTTCTACTTCTATGCATCGTGTTTGACGGTTCATCTTAGTTAAATTTTTGTTTAAATAAGATGAATGATCAAATATGATGAGTAAAAGTAAAAAAAAATGTCTTTGTTTTTGAGACAAAGGATATATGAGGTGCTCGTAAACATATTAATTGCACTTAAATGCATGCAGTCGCAGACTCATGGATGGTCTCCGTTGGAAAAATATCAAGAAACAAAGACACTTAGCCTTCCCGTATAAGGAAACTTTGGGTTCATATGGAGAGACATGACCAAAGGGTATTATGTGCTCCGAGATTCTAAATTGCTTGTGTCAGTACGCAAACTCATAGATGGTCTCGTTGGAAGAATATCAAAAAAAACAAAGGCACTTAGCCTTCCCGTGTAAGGAACCTTTAGTTCATACGAAGGGCATGACCAAAGGGTATTTATGTGCTCTCAGATTCTAAATTGCTCGTGTCAGTAGCAAGAAAAATTATCGAAGTCTAAAATCTATCTAAAAAACGCCCTGTTCGTTTGGTCTACCAGTGCTTATCAGCCAGCGATTCAGCAGTATTTTTCTCTCACAACAAATCAGCAACAACGAGAATCAGCCAGCCATAAACGATCAAACGAACAGGGGTGCAGAAGGCAAAGCCGCCCCCAAACATCATGTTAAAAAGAATACCTTCTCACACAGGCCGAGAAAATCCCCAAATCCCGATCCCGCCCTGACACTAGAAGACGTTACCCATGAGAAGGTTTGGTTTTTAGCCTGAGCCACACACGGTCCTCAGGCCAACCTGGGCCGCTCACACCACCAGTGCTTTGGCACACGAGGCCAGCGAGAGGATTTTTTGGTGGGAAATCATGCGCTCGAGCGGACTCGAACCCATGATCGGTGGCCTCGCGAGCGGAGGAACTCACCAACTGAGCTATGCCCAGTTCCCGTTGTTGAGAGTACCTCTACTGTTTGGCTTGAATCCAATCCGGCTACAACCCATCTGATTGCCATTTGCCACAGGATATTGTGCAGACCTCAAGTACCGGCTCCTTGGTCTCTGACTCTGCTCCCTGGTCTCTGACTCTAGCAACAAGTTTACCACTGTATCGTATTGTCATGTCATGATATGTGGTTGCTGTAACTCAACTGTAATTTTAGCATTGGACACAAAAACCAAACATATTGTCAAATTATATAAATATCCTTCAAAGGTTGGTCACCATTAATGTCAGTGCATGCCAAGACTGTGGTGAGAGTAACAAGTGGATGAGATGGGTTTCTAGAGTTTCTAGAGTCCTCCGTGCATGGATGAATGATCAAACATGATGAGTAAAGGTAAAAAAAAAAAAAAAAAGTCTTTTTTGGACGAAAGATATATGAGGTGCTCATAAATACATTAATTACACTTAAAGACTGAATGGTCTCCGTTGGAAGAATATCAAGAAACAAAGGCACTTAGCCTTCCCGTGAAAGGAACCTTTGGGTTCATAGGAAGGGGCATGACCAAAGATTCTAAATTGCTTGTGTCAGTAGCAGGAAAAATTGTTGAAGAGTCTAAAATCTATCTGAAAAATAAAGTTGTTGAGAGTGCCTCTCATGTTCTCGAATCCAATCTGGTGGCCTGCTAAAATACGATTTTAAGAACAATTTGTTTCTTTTAGGCCTTGTTTAGTTGGCCAAAGTTTGCACATGCAAATTTTGCATAGTGCAAAATTCTCTACTGTAGCATTTCATTTGTATTTATGAATTTTTGTTCAAACATTGATTAATTAGGTTCAAAAGATTCGTCTCACAAAGTACAACCAAACTGTGCAATTAGTTTTAGTTTCGTCTACATTTAGTACTCCATGCATGTGTCGGTATTTTGATGTGATTGGAAATCTTCTTTTTTACATAGTGAATTTGGTGCCAAATTCTAGCAACTAAACATGGCACTATTGTGGACATCGGTTGGTGAATTTCTCTCTCCAGTTTTAACTCTCTTCTTCTCTTGTCAACATGTCACATCATGAATCAGTTGCTCCAGGCCTTGTTTGGATGCCCAAAAGTTAGAAATTTTCTAACTGTAGCACTTTCGTTTATATTTGACAAATATTGTCCTATCATGGACTAACTAGGCTTAAAAGATTCGTCTCGTGATGTACAACTAAACTGTGCAATTTGTTACTTTTTTTACTATATTTACTGCTCCATGCAGAGGTCTAAAAATTGATTTGATGAAGAGAAAGTGAAAAAAGTATGAAATTGATTTCTACTGCATTTTCTCTGCATTTTCTCTCTCCTCATGGTTCGATTCAACACTACTATGGTCCTACACCTAGTAGCTACCTAATGATACTACACCTAGTAGCTACCATTGAGCCCACTACAAGAGTCAGGCACACCACCTGCCTTCACAATTCCTACCTTATGCATGTTTTTGCGTGATAAAGTGCTGCAGTGGTGGATTTTAAATTAAAGTTATGTGTAGTTTTTCATTAGCACATTTGCATTAGTATTTAATGTACTCTTTGTCTAGAAAAGCACGTAACTCTGGGTTGTGTGTTAAAAAAAGTAGTTCGTGTTTGACTTGAATTTCTAGTGAATAGAAAACGTTATAATTTGGAATGATGGGAGTCTTCTGTACTTAGGTCGGGTTAAGGTTTGAAGCATGACCTATAATTTTTTATATAAATATAAAATATAAATATAGCTTTTTATATACTCTAACTCAAGTTTACGCAATTAGTGGTGTTAGCACGATTAGGGAGTCCCCAATAACCAGATAAAATAAAAAATAGAAGAAAGAGGTACATGCATGGTGGGCAAGCAAAGACAAAGACAGTAAAATTCTTAAACACCGTTCGAGCTAGGGTCTTGTTTAGTTCGCTTGAATTCTCCATCACATCAAATCTTTGGACGCATACATAAAACATTAAATATAGGTAAAAAAACTAATTATACAGTTTATCTATAATTTGCGAGACGAATCTTTTAAGCCTAATTAGAGGACAATGATTTTCAAATAGAAACAAAGGTGCTATAGTAATTTTTTGCCATCTGCTTGAGACGTCGCTAGAGCTGGGACTTGGGTCGTGCCATTTGAGGGCTGGCCGTGGCATGGTGTTTTGGCACGGCCCGAAGCACGGCACGATACGAAATATTTTGTGCCGTGCCGGCACGACACGAACATGAGGGTCGTGTTGTGCCTAGGATCTCGGCACGGCGGGCCATATGGCCCGGCCCGCATTTTGGGCCGTGCTTGGGCTGACACGACACGAAAATGGCACATAGATACTTTTAGAACTCTATAATGTATTTTTCTAGCATTTACTATATTACCTCTTATCTAATTCTTGAGTAAATTATTAAAATCATTAAATTTTTATTAAAATAGTACACACAAGACATATATAATTCATATCTTAAGCGAAAAAAGAAAACTAATAGAGATATTTTGAGGGCCGTGCTTGGGCCGGCATGACCCGATGACGTGCCGACGTGCCACGGGTCGTGCTTGGGCCGAAGAAAAAGTTTACCGTGCCACGTCGGCACGGCCCGACGTGCCTCTCGTGCCTAGAGGGCACGACACGAAGTGGCACGAAGCACGAGAGGACCGTGCCGTGCCGGCCCGACCCAGCCCCAAGTCCACTTTCGACGTTTCACTCTCCTACATTTAGAATAATTAAAATACAATTTATGCTAGCTATTTGAAGACTTATTATGACGCCCCTAGTGTGTGGATTGTGGTGCTTACAGTTTAGGCTTGTGCTGGGCTATATGCATAGAAGCAAGATCCCAGAGTTAGGTTGTTGGTGTGCTTGGTATATGCTCCCAAAGTTTGAGAAGTTTTATTATTCCTAAAAAATACAATGTTCTCTTTGTTCTAAAAATATTAGGGATACAATGTTGTCTTTAGTGAAGTCTGATCAAATTTGTAGAAAAGAAGAAAATATGTAGAACTTCAGATTAGCTTAATGAATACTACATTAACAATATGTATTTTTAGAATATACCTATTTAATGCGATAGGTGTTAATTTTTTATATATAATAAATTTGGTCCTGCGTAACATAGTTTGAGTTAGGAACTTAGGATTAGATATAGTAGATCCCTCAAGGCACTTTCAATGCAGAAATCATAATAACTTTTATAGACATTAACTATACTGTCATCTAAGTATTTTGCTAATGTGATAAGACAATTATTGAAGAGAAAGTGCAAAAATTATAGAAAAATTTAAGTTATAAACCATGTCTACACGAGAACCAAAAGACGAAGATATAAATGAATGTGATTGATAGAGAATAGAGATAATATACGTGATTGCATAAAAAAATGCTCATAGAAAGAATAGAGAGAATATACGTGATTGCATAAAAAAATGTTCATAGAAACTATCTATTAAAACCATAGGTTTTGTATGTATTGTCTATGAATAAAAACTGTACATAGTTTTTAGCATTAGGTGTCCTTGTATAAAGATTAAAAAGTTCCTTATAACTCTACTATATTTCAATTTCAAGATGGAGGGAGTATTTATCACGTTATTTTCCCATAGAAATACGTTAAGACACTTATACGGTCTGATACAATACCACAAAACTTGGAAAATAAAAATTCTCGGTTTCCTCTCAATAAATAAACCTTCTCGAGTTCGATTCTCTGAAAGGAAGTTTTTCCTGAATTCTTTGTAAATAGCTGCAGATACTTTGGATCTTCCAGTATTCGAGTAGCCACCTTTACCTTCGATTCTTACTCTAGTCACCTCCCGAGCGCCGCCGAGCCTAATTTTCCGATGGAGGCTGGCGAGGCGAAGAGATATCGATCCCTCAACCATGATGCCGTCAACAAGCGCGTACGGCCGGTGGCTATCGACTTCGACGAGGCCCTCGTGACCCGCTGGTGGGATTCTGGTTAGTCTAGTGGCTTAATTTGCGTGCTTACTTACGCCCTGTTCGTTTGCTCTTATCAGCGCTTTCAGCCAGCGATTCAGCAGTATTTTTCTCTCACAATAAATCAGCAACAGCGAGAATCAACCAGCCAGAAACGACCAAACGAATAGTTCCCCTTGCCTAGTTAAAACTGATTAGGGGGCTGTTTGGATGCATATATGAGATTGTTAACAGCTAATTTTACCCATAAATTCGGTTAAAAAAAGCCCTAACTCATCCAAGCTGGGGGCTAATAGGTGGGCTAATTTTTGAGCCAAGTCTCGAACAGTCTGTTAGCCAACTAGTTGGTCAATACCAGCTAATTTGGGCTACTAAACTAACCCCAGCTGCCCAGCTGGTCTAAACAGGCCTTAGTATGCCCAGGTCTGGTGCAGTATATCTCAGCAATTATTAGCTTCTTCAGAGAGTAATCATTAATCTGTGTATGATTTGTTTTGCATTTTACTTTTATCACAATACTCCGTAGTACATGAATTAGCTAGGATGCCTAAAAGACTGAACTCTTTGTGTTTGTAGGATCAAACTTGTGGCCATGAACTCTATCTTGGTATGGTTGTAATTTGTAAAACAACTGCAGAACTCTATTCACTTTTATACTGTTTACTATTTGCTTTTATGGATGTTACTGGTATAGGTAAAGTTCCAAAAAAATTGATAGTATTTTGAACTACTTGTATTTTGGAAGTGTGTCAGAAAAAGACGATTTAGTGGCAATAAGCTTTTCTTATTGCCAATACTTGTTTAAACATATTCAACACTCCCTGCTTCAAAAAATATATTTGGAGCAGCAAAAAAAGGTTTCTTGGGCTATTCCCTAATTGCATGAAAAATTAGTGACTTTTTAATTGGGAAGAGGCATATTCTACTGCATTTGACCCTAATTAACACTTCCTACGGATGTTTTTCCCCAGTCCCCACCCTTACCCTTGTCCATACCATCACACTGCAACCTGGAATCCCTGCATCTCCGCAAGTCTCAGGTTGGTAGCAAACCACAACAGAGACCGTGTAGCCTGATGCCAGCGGCAGGCCGCTGAGTCACAACATAAGATGCCCGGTAGTGGGATAGTAGTTACAGAGCAATAACATAGGTCGCGGTAGGAATCGTGGAGTGTGGTTGAGGCGTCGAGGATTGCATGACTCCCAAAGTGTCCTTGACGAGTCACTCCGATCACAGGGCATGTTCACTTGTTGATTCTTATATATGTTTTTTACACAAAAAAACTTATGAAAAGCATAACCAATATAAGAATGTAGTCTTGCTAAGTTCTACATCTAATTTACACACAGGAAGGCTATAGAGATAAAGATGGGTGGATGTAGGAAGGAAAGTACTTTCTTTTGTCCAAAGTATAGTTGCATCTATAATTTTCTGTCATAGTCTCTTAAGATTCCATCTCCTTTTACATACAGATGATGAAAATGGTACAGCTAATGAGGCAATTTGGAAACTATTTCTTGGAGTCCCAGTGTTTTGTTGGCCTACAGCTAAATTGACTCAACAAAAAAGTTGTTTGTTCGGTAAGCCTCGATTGTTAACTTAAAACAATTGGGATATCTTCTCACTGTGATCTGTGGCTTGTTCCTTTATTCAGAGGGGCCTTTGAAGCGGGCTGATCAATATAAAAGGGATATTGAAGAGTACTACAATAAAATAAAATTAAGGAGTTGAATGATATGCTTAATGAGCCTCTGTCTTCGGATTGTTCCGATCACTGCCCCCTCCTCCTGTTGCTACAGGGGCTCGGCGCCCCCAGGAGACGCTTCAGGTTTGAGAGTTTCTGGGTCAAGTTAAAGGGCTTTGAGGAGGTGGTGTGACAGGCATGGGCCTCCTCGCTGGTTGGGGTCGATCCATTCAGGCAGCTCGATCACAAGTTCAGAAACGTGGCTGCTGAGCTTCGCAAATGGAGCAACGACTCAGTGGGCAGTGTGAGGCTTCAGTTGGCCGTGGAAGGGAGGTCATTCTGAGGCTGGATGAACAGCAGGAAGAACGGGTGCTTGACAATTGGGAGTTGGGCCTGCACCGTGGGCTGAGGGGCAAGGTGCTTGGCTTGGCGTCTTTGCTGCGCACGATTCAACGTCAGCGTTCGAGAATTACCTACCTCAAGGATGGCGACGCCAACACAAAATTCTTCCATCTCCAAGCTTGTCACCGCCGTCGGCAGAATAACATTTCCTCATTGACAGTTCATGGGGTACAGATTGTAGAGGACCATACCATGGCGGACGCCCTCTACAGTCACTACCTTGACTTGCTAGGGACCAATTTTAGCAGATCAAGGAGAATCAACTTGGAGACACTCGGCATCCCTTCTCTTGACCTCAGTCATCTGGAGGTTCTGTTTACCGAGGAGGAAGTCGCCGCGGTCATCCGCGACCTACCTTCGGACAGGGCGCCGGGTCCGGACGGCTTCACAGGCTTGTTCTACAAGGTGGCCTGGCCGATCATCAAGGTGGACGTCATGGCAGCGGTCAACGCCTTCTGGACCCAAGATTTTAGAAGCCTACACCTCCTCAATGATGCACACATGATCCTGCTCAAGAAAAAGGAACATCCGGAAGAGATTAAGGACTACAGGCCTATTAGCCTTATACATAGCTTCGGCAAGTTGGTCACTAAATGCATGGCTAATAGGTTGGCGGGTGACCTCGACTGTTTGGTCTTGAGGAACCAAAGCGCTTTCATCAAGGGCCGCAGCATTCATGATAATTTCAGGGACGTACAGTCGGCTTGCAGGGAGATACATCGACGTCGTTCATCATGTGTCCTGCTGAAAATTGATATTGCCAAGGCTTTCGACTCAGTGTCCTGGACCTTACTGCTCGACGTTCTTTCGCACATGGGGTTTGGCCTTCGGTGGAGGAACTAGACTTCAGCAATCCTAGCTTCTTCCAGCACCAGAATCTTGCTCAACGGACGACCGGGAAGGAGAATTTGTCATGCCAGGGGTCTACGGCAGGGAGACCCGCTCTCACCTATGCTCTTCGTGCTGATTATGGAGGTCCTTAACAACCTGTTACGCTGGGCGGATGATCGTGGGTTTCTGGCGCCAATTGCTGCTTTGGCTTCACCACGTGCAAGTCTATATGCTGATGATCTCGTCGTCTTCGTGAAACCGGATGAGCGCAGCCTTTTGGCGGTGAAGGCCATCCTCACCACGTTCGGCCTTGCGTCTGGACTGTTCGCCAACCTGGACAAGAGTCTCGCGACTCCTTTGCACTGTTCTGTGGATGAACTGAACTTGGTGTTGGATACTTTGTCCTGCCGGCTGCAGGAGTTCCCGTGCCGCTACCTGGGCATACCTCTGTCAATCTACAAGCTCAGGCGGGCCGATGAACAACCACTGATCGACAGCATCGCGGCCCGTATACCGGGCTGGAAGGGCAACTTGCTGAATATGGCTGGCCATTCTACCCTCGTTAAGTGCACTTTGTCGGCGGTACCGGTGCACACCTCCATTGCACTTGGTTTGTCGCCTTGGGCGATCGCGGCCATTGACAAGCTACGACGGTCGTTTCTCTGGGCAGGCTCCGATAGCGTCTCCGGCGGAAAGTGTAAGGTTGCTTGGGTGAACGTCTGTCGCCCGCATGACCTGGGTGGTCTAGGCATTGCCGACCTGCGGCGTGCTGGGGTCGCACTGCGGGTGCGCTGGATCTGGCGGGACAGGAAGCGTGGCGTCGTGCCGGCGTCGCCCGAGAAGATAGCGCTGCAGATCTTCCAGGCGGCAACTTCGTTCGTCGTGGGAGATGGCAGGACAACTTTGTTCTGGACGGACAGGTGGCTCAATGGCGCTAGCATCTCGCAGCTGGCCCTTGCTGTTTTTGCGGCCGTTCGTCCCAGGAAGAGGAAGTCTACCGTGGCTGTGGCGCTCCCGGGCAATGCATGGCTAAGTCACTTGGCTGGTGCGGTTTCCATGACAATGCTGCTTGAGTTCGGAAGGCTGTGCGACTTGCTGGACGGTGTTCAGCTCACCTCCGAGCCAGATGTTTTCTCCTGGACTCTCACTGAAAGCGGGAATTACTCGGCGGCTTCGGCGTACGGGGCCATGTTCTTCGGGTACTCGCCGGTGCGCGGTGCGGCACAACTTTGGAAAATGGCCGCCCCACCGCGCGTCCATTTCTTCTACTGGCTGGCACTGCAGGGAAGGTGCTGGACGGCCGAGCGACGCTTCCGCCATGGGCTACAGGCGTCCGACACCTGCATCACTTGCGACTAGAGCTCTGAGACTTTAGACCACATCCTCCTGGGCTGTGTCTACAGTCGGGAAGTCTGGGCAATCTGGTGGGGATGGCTACACTTGCAGGATGTACTGGTTCGGCCTCTACCTTTCTTCGACTAGTGGCTTGATGCCAGGAAAGGTGTGCCGAAGTTCTTCAGGAAAGGTTTTGACACCTTGGTGTTCCTGATCGGGTGGATGCTGTGGAAGCAAAGGAATGCGAGGACCTTCGACGGTCAGCTTCGCACACCGGCGCAGCTTGCTGATGACATTGTGTTGGTGGCGGAGGACTGGCGCTTGGCGGGTTTTCGCCAACTTGGGGTCCTGCTCTCCAGGCGCTGAGCAACCGGGTGGCACCTGTCGTGGCAGTTTTCTTCATCATGTAGTCTCCTGTGGCTTCGCAGCGTCTGTGTGCTAGCTAGGTGCCGCTTGCTGCGTGGCACTGTGTTGCTAGCTAGTGTTTTCGTTTTGTGTTTGCCGCTTGGCTTGTTGGCCTCACTAGGCTCGCTAATCAGGGTGTTACCGTTACTAGCTGGTCTGTACTCCTTTGAACTTTCTTCTGCTTAATGAAAAACGCGTCGAAGGACGTTGTCTCAAAAAAAAGAGGATGAGAAATTTAGTTGTGTTGAGGTTTGGCCCCGGTTTCCTAGACCATATAGCTTCTATCCATGGTACAAAATGTACCGGATGAAAAACACTAATCTAGTAATACTTCTTGCTATTGTTCCTTTTTTATAACAATTATTATTCCTATTTTGTTTTCTACCTGAACGAATGAGATCCTCATGGATATTTAACATTAGCCTCCTGGTTCCTTGTTATCAGCTTGTTTGAAGAGTGGACAATTTACGCAGCCTGGTGTAAACGAGTATACAGAAACAACTATGCTTTAGTTTTTGTCATTAAGGTTTGCTGGTAATTTTTCACATCACAATCATATGAGTGTTTATGGTTTCCTAGCTAGCAGTTCGAGATGACATTGATTATCTTCGGAATCATGTCTTTCTCCAATCACGAGAGCACAATCATGAGACTAGCTTGGTCAGTTGATTCGATCTTTGTTACAGTTTTCCGATTTTTGTATGTCTACTTCATGGAGTTTGTGTTATATAATTGTTAGCCCTAGGATCACTAGCAGTGACATCTAGAGGGGATAAACCTTGGGAATCGAGTAGGCAGTGAGGTAGAAAGAGAGAGGACGTGTGGGAAAGGCTTTACCAGAGGCTTTGACAGGGGCGGTGGAGGAGGATCCGGCGGCGGCGCTGCTGCCCTCGGCCATCGCGTCGGGGCAGAGGGGAGGGGCGACGTCGAGGAAGGAGTGGACGACGGCGCAGTGCAGTGGCGGCGGTGGAGGAGCTTCCCGTCACTGGCTGCGCCCCTGAGATCGGATTAGGGTTTTGTCGGTGGGTGTGGCGGCTCCCGGTGAACCTCGTACTGAGAGCCGCCGGCGCCCACCTCTTTATATAGCGCAGTGTGACAGGGGCCATCCAGCCATCAGATGGGCTGGGCGCCCCCGATCAGGGCGCAAGGGTCAAAGGGGCCCGAGTTGGGCCGTTGGGCCCAACTCGGGATTGAGATTATCCTAACATTCTCCCCCTTGATCTCATCTTTAACTTTATCTTTAACTTTACTCTTTTCACTTTAACCTTATCATTTTACTTATGCCATCTCAGATTTGTGCATAGAACATGTTTCATCGTCACGGTCTATTGCCGTTGGATTTCACAGCTACAATACACATCTCTGATTTGAAATAAATAAATACTTTATCTTTGGGCCCATATTATTATCCAGGAATCATAGGCTTCTCCTTAAACCCATGCCGGCTACGTGTTCAATGAACACTTTGGGTGGTAAGCCTTTTGTAAGCGGATCTGCGAGCATCTTTTCAGTGCTTATGTGCTCAAGATTTATAACACGATCCTGGATTTTCTCTTTCACAACGTAGTACTTTATGTCAATGTGTTTGGCAGCACCACTTGACCTATTGTTGTGAGCATACTCTATAGCTGGATTATTATCACAGTATAGAGTCATTGGTCCATTAATGTCGTCGACCACTTTTAAACCGGGTATGAATTTCTTTAGCCAATTCACCTCGCCCCGATGCCTCATAGCATGCTACAAACTCGGCATACATAGTGGAGTTTGTAGTAACCGTTTGTTTTGAGCTTTTCCATGATATAGCTCCTTTAGCGAGAGTGAACACATATCCGATGTGGACTTTCTGTCATCTCCCGCATAATCGAACGAGTATCCTAAAATCTTTAGGGACTCGATCTTCTGTACGTTAGCATCAGGTCTTTTGTACCTTGTAAATATCGCAAAACTTTCTTTACCAATTTCCAGTGTTCGACACCTAGATTACTTTGAAATCTGCCAAGCAACCTGGTTACATAAGCCAAGTCAGGGCGTGTACATACTTGAGCATACTGTAAGTGTCCAACAACTGAAGCATATGGCACACTTTTGTTGACGGTCGTTAAGTGTCAATTTTTACCGTCAACTAAACATGAGAAAGGACTAAAATATGTTCACCAACTAGATATAGGGGTTATACTGACAGAATTCCACGAGTTTTGGTGAATGTCCTTTTCAGGTGTCAGTGAAAATACCCAAGGAAGGCCCACATGTCGGGTTTACATAGAGATAATCGGGAACCGGTGAAAATTCATGTAACTGGAAGGTTCGAGAAGGCTCGGGACCAAACGGGAGCCCGAACGGGCTCGGTGGAGAGTCGGCCGACTTCCCTTGGGCGGCCGACCGGGCACCTCGCCACAATCGGGCGTCGGCCTCGCGGATCCCTGTTCCACCGCCTTTGAGGATGAATAATAATCGTCCGTTTAGGTCGGTTTGATCCGAGGGCCGTGGTGCATCCTAGGGGCTATATAAGCGGGGCCCCGGCCCCCGGAGGAGGCATCCCTTAAACCCTAATTCATTATCTCCCAGCGGGATCAGAGTTGTAGAGGCGTCCCTTGAATGGATGACTTCTCTTCTCTAGAGAATTAGAGCTAGACATTCCAATGTAGTAGATTAGATCTAGATGAGAGTTAGGGAGAGCGGAGCTGCGCTCCGGTTCTGGAGAAGTCTTCATAGATTTGGTATGCCTTTGTATCTATTCTTTACAAGACTTATGCTTTAATATATTTATTCTTCTCTATCTACTTTATGCCTTTCATATGTTTAGTATAGTTGTTGCATCTTAGCATGGGATCTTTGCTCGTATTGAGTGCTCTAGTTATTGCGCATAGCTAGAGTAGTAATCGATAGTATAGGCATGGTGTCTAGACTATAGGTTACCTGAGGTTGCGCCCAATCCCACGGATAGTTGTGGTAGCCCCAGAGGTGACAGCTCTGTCAGGCCTTCGTATTCCACCACGTTCGGGTTGGTGTTTCGTAAAGCTTTCGGCAGCCTTCTCCCAACTACTCTTTACCCAGTCTTCTTCGAGAGTTGGAAAGGACCTGCTGCTCCAAAGTGCTATTGTGTGGTCGTTATATCTAACCATTCCATGTTATTATAGAACCAGAGTATTAGAGAAGTATTTAGAACCTTGATCTCTCCCGTTGTTCTCTCACTCTAGCTAGCTACTTATATATATATAGAATTCTCAGGTGTGCTTTTATTCTTATATCCTATCATATATCATTTACCCCTGCTTTAGTCTAGTTGGTTTACTAAGTTAGTAGATGCATGATGGTGAGTTATCGATTCTTTAACCCTTGCTTCCCTATGGTAAAATATAAATAACGATACCTGGATACTCCCGGTAAAATGCTACAATGGTATGTTCTCACTACATGCGAACTCATGAATCCTTCTTATTTTAGTTGCACTTAACAAATACCAACAACTTTTCATTTGGTTGAGCTCATACTAGGTTAAAATGTCTTCCTTAATTAAATTAGACATGGAGTCTTGGGACACCGAAAATCCCCATACTTATCGCCCTTGACTATAGGTGAATTTCAAATAGATAGTGGATATATAGCCCATAGTTTGAATTGTGAAGGACTACATTTATGCATCACAAGGTCTGGAATTTCTCCAAGACCCTTTCAATGTATGCCTTTTGAGATAATCCTAATACCCCATTTTTCTTCTATCTCGGTGAATTTCTATGCCTAAAACATAAGAAGCTTCACCAAGATCTTTCATCTCGAACTTTGAGGACAAAAATCTTTTTGTTTCCGTAGTAGACTCATATCATTACTTGCAAGTAAAATATCGTCTACTTTTGTTAGAGTTTGCTTTGACTAGGAAAATGTATTTCCCATCCTTAAACTTTGTATAAACGCAATTGTCCTCGACATTTGCTTTAAACCCAAAATTCTTTATAGTTTTATCAAACTTCAAGTTCCACTGCCTTGAAGCTTGCTTTAATCCATAAATCGATTTCTTTAGGCGACATCCCATCATTTCTTTGCCTTCCACGACAAAACCTTTCGGTTGTGCCATGTAGACATTTTCCTCCAAATCCCCATTTAGGAATGCCGTCTTCACATCCATCTCGATGCAATTCTAAATCATAGTGTGCCACCAGTTCCTATGCCATTATTATTACCACGAGAGAATCTTTGCATGAGACTACAAGCCCCATGGTGAAAGGGAGAAAAGGTCTCTTGTTTGAACGCATGTGTGTGTAGTCAATTCCCTCCCTTTGTGTGAAACCTTTAGCCACAAGTCGTGCTTTAAATCTCTCTATGTTCCCTTGGGAGTCATATTTTATTTTGTAGACCCATCTTTTTATTGTTATTGCGCATACATGGTTCTAGACTATAGGTTAAAGGTTGCGCCAATCCCACGTTTTGGCTCCTTTGGGAATTTCTTCCAAGTCCCAAACATCGTTGGCACTCATCGATCTCATTTCATCTTCCATGGCTTCAAACCATTTGGATGAATGATCGCTTCTCATGGCTTGTTCAAATGAGGTGGGATCACCCTCCATTTGATACTCTTCGCTCTTGTTTTGGCTCCTTTGATATTATTTAACTCATATATATCACTTGTTCAAATGAGGTGGGGAGATAGATATTATTTAACTCATATATGGCCTTCTTTCTCTTTGAGACCTTCTAGGGGCCTCTACATTTGGCACATCTACAATTGGAGGCTGAGATTGCTCCCCCTCATTTGTGGCAACATTTTCAATAGGTTCCTGATGAACAAATTCCTCATTTTCCTCTGTTGTTACCACAGGAGGAACAACGACAGGTTCTTGCTCCACAGTGTCTTGCACTATTGGTGCAGGAACAATAGGTAGCTCGAAAAATGGCTCCTGAATCACAGGATTGGGTGCACACACCCGCTTCTCTTCAAGATCAATTTTCCGAGCAGCCATACTCCCCCTCATCATTTCATCCTCTAGAAAAATAGCGTGTCTCGTTTCCACAAACTTTGTGAGTCTATCGGGACAGTAGAAATGATAACCTTTTGACCTTTCAGGATAGCCAATAAAATAGCAACTCACTGTTTTGGGATTAAATTTCCCAATATTTGGGTTAAACACTTTAGCCTCAGACACCCCCACACACGCAAGTGATCTAGTGAAGGTACCCTTCCGTCCATAATTCATACGGTGTTTTGGGCACCGATTTATTTGGCACTCTATTGAGAATATGAATGGAGGTTTTTAATCCCTCTATCCATAAACTCAATGGTAAATCGTAGTAACTCATCATACCGCGCACCATATCCATCGTGGTACGATTACGCCTTTCAGCTACTCCATTTTGCTGAGGTTCACCCGGCATAGAATACTGGGCAACTATACCATTTTCCTGTAGGAACCTTGCGAATGGTCCAGGAACTTGACCATATGGGGTATGCCGACCATAGTACTCCCCCCCACGGTCGGACCGGACTAGCTTAATCTTTAAACTATGCCGAGTTTCCACTTCAGCCTTAAATATTTTAAATTTATCCAATGGTTCATCTCTTTCTTTAATTGGATAAATATAGCCAAACCGGGAGTAATCGTCTGTGAATGTAATGAATGAATCATAGCCATCCACACTCTTTACTGGGAAAGGGACCACAAATGTCAAGTGTGAATGATCTCTAATTTTCCCGTGCTTCGTTTGGCATCCTTTTTAATTTGCTTTACATATTTTCCTTTTATGCAATCAATGCATTGCTCTAATTCGGCCGAACTCCAAAGGAGGAAGAATTTCATTCTTTACTAGTCTTTCTATTCTCCCCCTCGAAATATGGCCTAAACGAAGGTGCCATAATTTCGCCGTTGCGTTTGTAGTTCGCTTTCTTTTTCTTTTCTCATTTGTAGACGAGGAAACGCTATCATTCACATTACATATGGAATTCACAATTTCACATAGCGATAACATATATAATTCGTCTTGTCGGAAGACAAGACCAACACAAATATCATTAAACCAAATGACACATTTGCCATGTCCAAAATTACAGGTAAAACCTGAATCATCCAACTTTATTACACTTATCAAATTGCGCTGTAGTGTAGGAACATAAAAAATATCTCTCAAAATAAGACTATAGCCATTAGGTAAATCTAATGCTACATCTCCAATTGCCTCCACTGTAGCCTCTACGCCATTCGCAACGCTAATTGCCTCTTCTCTTTTTAGCGTAGTTCTCGTCGAAGTGAATCCCTGTAAAGAATTTGCAACATGAATTGTTGCACCAGAGTCAATAAACCATGTTGACTTTGAAAACTTTGCATACAGAGATTTATTTACAAATGAAATAATATTCTCACCCTTTTTCTTCATAAGCTCCCTTAACCATCCAGGGCAGTCAGTCTTCTTGTGCCCCTCCTTACCACAGTGCCAGCACAAGTTGTCACCTGCCTGTGGCTTCTTTGCTGGGGAGCCAGGATTGAAGGGCCTTTTGCCCTTCCCTTTGACCATGTTGGCTTGACCACCTTGTTGGCCATTTATCCTGAGCTCCTCATCAACACACTGAGCAATGAGCTTGTCTAAGTCCCATTTCTCAGGCTGCATGTTGTAGTTAATGACAAGGTTGTCATACTCTTTAGGCAAGGAAGCAAAAACAAAATGGATAAGGAGCTGTGGTTGTATCTCCAATTCTATTGTTTTCAGCTTATTTGCCAAGTGACTCATTTTCAGAATGTGGTCACGTATGCTACCTCCTCTGAACTTTTCATTTGTCAATTGCTTGAACAAATGGGTAGCATACACTTTGGAGGAACCAATGAACTGGTTCTTGATCCTCTCAAAGTAAGCGACAGCAGTGTCACACTTTTCAATTGAGCCTGACAGGGCGGGCTCAATTGTATTCTCAATGACAGCACAACATTTCTTGTTGTCACTGACCCATCGAGCATGCTTTATGTCATAGGTCATCCTGATGGGGCCATAATCTTTCTTTCTTTTGTCCCATGCTTCATCACTTTCACTGGCCTCCCGCACCGGTTCCACAGCACTGTGGGACACGGTTCGATGAGCACCCAAATCAACTTCGGCTATAGTGAAAGTGAAGTCAATCTTCCTCTTCCACTCAATGTAGTTGTCTCCCTTCGTGGTGGAATCTCTCATGCGACATCGGAGGAACTACCTGAAATTACAATTCATATGAGGTGAGAACATAATATAAATTTACTTTGCAATAATTCTAAATCACCGTTGGGCGTAAATAGAATTAATGTAGGAAACAACTATTAATCAAAATCATAATATTGCTATTAATCAACGTTGGTCGAATAATAACAATATTATAATAATCTGTAAAATTATCAATTTTCAAATATTAAACTCTCCCGTTGGTTCGAATTTAACAATGAAAATGATAACAACTTTAAATACGCAGCGGAAACTTTAACATCATATAATCAATTTTCTAGAAACATAAATTAACTTTATTTGTTCTCTGAACCAAAATTATCGTTGGACAAAAATTGGACAGAAATTTGAATCAAAATCGATTCAAAATCATTTAAATACCATCAAAACTGTTTCTGGAAAAAAGAAAACATGAACTTTAAGTGTTTTACTATGCAAACAGCCAAATTGGCCCAATATCGTGACCCAGCCCACGCGCGCGTCTTTGAAGCCGCGCCCAATGGCGCCGCCCACGCCTCGCGCACACGACACGCGCGTCTCGCTACCGGGCGGCCTGCACCAGCCAATGCCCGGCCATGCTTTCCTTTTTTTTTTGTTTCGCTGTTCTGTTTGGCCTGGTCGACAAATTCGGCCCGGCCCATCTCGCGGCCTCTCGCGCTGGCGGGAGAGGCAATCCGGCGCCAGGCCCTAACGTGGGCCTGGGCCGCGATTCCGGCCTGTCGCCCGCGCGCGCCTGGGCCGAATTCAGCCCAAAACCGCCACCAGCCGATCTCTGCCGTCCATCCCCATCTGACGATCGGCCTTCTTTCTCGCGCGGACAAAACCGACCGAGTCGCTGCCCTTCCGCAAACCCTAAGTCATTTCACTTTCTCCTCCCTTCCTTCACAGCCGCAGCCGAGAGGAGAGGAGCGCAGCTCCAGCGGCCGCCCATGGCCACCGCCGGCGGCGGCGAGGGGCTTGCTCCACCGGAGCAAGAGCAGCCGGCCTCCCGGCCGTCCCTTCCTTTCTTTTCATCTCTCCCTCAGCCGCGCCGCGCGGAGCCGAGCAGAAGCAATGGCGGCCGTTCATGGCGCGCCGCCGGCAGGGAGAGGAAGCTCGACGCCGACCCCGGTCCCTTCGTCGGCGCGCGTGCTCGCCTTGTGCAGAGCACGCCACCGTCGAGTGGTTCGGGCGACGGCGCCTTTGGCCGGTCGGAGCATCCCCGCGCGATGGCGAGTGGCCGCTCGGCACGTCTGTCCGCGCGCCGGCCATGGCAACGGCCGGCGGCGATGGCGGACGGCGGGGCCCAGGTAGGTTACCCCCGCACCACCCCCATCCCCTTTCTCTGACTTCTTAGGGTTAGGGTTAGGGTTTCGACTTGATTCTGTGTCCCCTTTCCCGATCTGTTCACTTAGGGGTGCTTTGCCGATCTGAGATCGGTTTTCTTTCTTGATCCAATCGGATCAACAACTTTTCTTCCCAAAAACTCTAGATCCACTAACTAGAAGGCAGCCGATACCATTGTTAGCCCTAGGATCACTAGCAGTGACATCTAGAGGGGATAAACCTTGGGAATCGAGTAGGCAGTGAGGTAGAAAGAGAGAGGACGTGTGGGAAAGGCTTTACCAGAGGCCTTGACAGGGGCGGTGGTGGAGGATCCGGCGGCGGCGCTGCTGCCCTCGGCCATCGCGTCGGGGCAGAGGGGAGGGGCGACGTCGGGGAAGGAGTGGACGACGGCGCAGTGCAGTGGCGGCGCCGGAGGAGCTTCCCGTCACTGGCTGCGCCCCTGAGATCGGATTAGGGTTTTGTCGGTGGATGTGGCGGCTCCCGGTGAACCTCGTACTGAGAGCCGCCGGCGCCCACCTCTTTATATAGCGCAGTGTGACAGGGGCCCTCCAGCCATCAGATGGGCTGGGCGCCCCCGATCAGGGCGTAAGGGTCAAAGGGGCCCGAGTTGGGCCGTTGGGCCCAACTCGGGATTGAGATCATCCTAACAATAATTACAAGGTTTCTTTTCGTAATTTGCTTTGTCAACATTACTTTGTATTGATTCTCGGCCCAACTCGGGATTGAGATCATCCTAACAATAATTACAAGGTTTCTTTTCGTAATTTGCTTTGTCAACATTACTTTGTATTGATTCTTACATTTTAAAAGTATTCAAAGTTTCAAACTGATGTAAAGTTAGGTGTGTGCTTGTTTTGATGTAGTGAAAAGGGGGGACTTCGTTCACATGGCAATGAAAAAATGACTACTTATCAACGTTGCTTTTGCTAGGCCTATATATATTCATGATGAATTCTATATTTCTTTTGACCATTTAAGGTTTAGGCCCTATTTGGCATAGCCTCTGCTTATGTTTCTCAACAAGCAGAGGTTGTATGCCAAATGTCAGAATCTGCAACAGTTTATCATTTCTAGTAATTTCAGCTCCTGCTCCAAGTTGGATTATGCACAAGCAGAAATTGTGCCAGACTAGATTTAATTTAGTGACAGGTCATTTGTTATGATTTTGGCAACTTTTGGGCCTCATGGTTCTGTGTAATTACTTGAAACAAAAATAGCTATTACTCAGTTCATAGATATTTTGAATACATAAAAAATACCGATAGTATTCTTTAAAACTACTATCCATTTAAACATTTCGAATTGAAATACTGAGAATCAATAATCTCAAGATCTAACATCCTGGAATTCTGTTTTAACTAAGTTTTATGGAAGCTTGGTATTTCAATACAGAAACAGTTTCCATCCATGTTAAAAAAATTATAGAAGGTGCCAAGGTGCTACCGACATGGCCCTTGATGTCTAAAGCTTAAACTTGTTTGTTTTCAAATATATTATTTGAATTATACAGTATTGTTCTAGCATGTACCTTCTTTGTTTGGATATATGGCTTACAGACTAGTAATGTTGTAAAGTGAGGTGCTATTACTACCAATACTTTGGTTCATAAATAATGAAGTTATTAAGCCCCTTCTTTGCCTGCCATCCAATCTAGCCTGTACTCTTTCCCACCAGTTGTAAAAGTAACAAAGAAAATGGCTTTCTCGTTTCACCTGCTGCAAAAAAACTGGTCTTCAATCTCTGTCTCCGCAGCAAGACGATGTTTATCTCAACAACTGGTGGGCAAGAAGGGGCTTAACTCCATTATCATCCTCGTGTCTTTGAATCGTGCTACCCCCAACTTGGCTGGAGCCTTATCATCCTTGAGCCATGTGGTGAATAGTGCTAGCCCCCTTGGTCAAGCTTGTTTCCTAGCTGTTTCTGGTACGATCTTTTTTTAGTAGGTGTGGGTGTGGATTGTAGGGGTTCTTACCTCTTTTTCTTCTCTTTTATACACAATGATACACAACTCTCATTCATGCTCGATAAAACATGAGCTTCCTTTTACCATATCCACTTGTTACAGATGTGCATTGCAATTGTATTTCAGATCAACTACTATTAACTTATTGTTTTTCTTGTTTTAATAGGATTCACGTGATATACCTTTGATTTCCCCAGCTCGAGGGATCTATGCACCTTGTGGTGTTTTAGTTGAATATAGTGTCAAAGCTATAAACAGTTCCATTAAGTACGCAAGTGAAGTCAATGATGATTTCGTCATCGATGGGTGTTTTGAGTTTAGGCACTGGATATACGGTTCGGGAAATCAGAAGCATAAGGTGCGCATCTATGGAGAATTTGGCCCAGTGGACATTGCGTTTGGATTTATCATGCGCGCTGTGGAAGCGATTATTGATGTCAATATTACACAGGCTGTTAAAGGCTATGATCTGAAGGCTCTGACTGCATTTAACAGCGGATAGCATGATGGGATCACGCTGTATAACAGTGGATCTGGTCCTTCACCCTCACCCATGATGCCAAACGATGATGGTTCACCGCTGGTGGTGGTTGCGTCATCTGTGATCGCAGTTGAGTTGCACGGTGAGCTGAAGCTTGTGTTTTGTATTAAAACTGAAGAGGAACCTGGTGGACACAGTTTTTATAAATGTTCCGGGAATAGAGAAGCGAAGGGTTCTGTGAGCACTCGTGACTTCGTGAGCTATTTTTTACCGCAAAATGCACAGTAGTTGCAGAAGAGTGATCTCACTGGGAAGGATGTTCAAGCTTGTGGTGAACGTCACATGGTTCCCAAAAGGTAGAAAAGTAGAAGATATTGTTTTGGTGGATGTCACCGCTCACCAGTGAAGAGAAATATTAGCTTAACTGCTTGTGGGCTCATCGTGGAAAAATGCTGGGTTCACCACTTATACTGGGCTTACTACTATAGAAAGGGAATTAACATGGGCTTGCGCGGCCATTTTGAATCATGGGAGGGCCTTCGATTGGTACATGGGTTGGGCTGTCTTTTCTTGGACCACGAAAACTAATCTAAGCTGCACATGGACCTCTCTCTATCTCTTCTACTTCTTCTTTTCGTTTTTCTTTTTTATTATTCATTCACTTGTTGCACGGCGGAGCTTTCAGTTCAGTGTAAAACATTAGCAATGCGAAGCTTGTTATTGTAGTTAAACGTAGTTAGTAAATAAACATCAGCTCGAACGCGCTTATAAATGTCGGTAATGGAACAAATCTTGATGTGAAAGTGTGCGCAGGAATGAAGGCAAGAAGCTCGTCTAGCAGAACCGCAAACGCACGGTTTCATGTTCAGGACGTCGAGGATGGCTGGACGGCCTGATCCGAACTCTTATGGTCATGACAACGTACGACCGATGCGAACAAGTTGGAGCACGAGTTGAGAGCTCTACCCAGCTGAGAAGATGGAGCAGCGCCACCCAACAACAACGAACATACGTGACCTCCGCACACGTCAGGATCCGCCGTGCCAGCGACCGCTACAGCATGCAGGCACAGCACAGAGGGAACCTGCACCTGAGGCTGTCCACGGGCGAGCGAGCAGCGCCGCGCGCGCGACGTCGTCCCTACCCCTGTGTCCGTGTCCCCGGCGCGCGCCCCGCGGCACGGTCCACATCCCCGATCGAGCCCTCAGCTCGCCGCGCGCGGAGGCGGCCGGGGAGCTGGGGAGGCCAGGCTCGGCCGGCCTTAGTGGACGCAGCACCACGTTGAGTGTCACGCTGCTGCCGCGCTCCGGGGCCCTATCATTGGCGCCCGGCGGCCCGCCGTCCGGCAGCGCCATACGGAGGGCCACGCATCGCGGGCGGCACCACCGGGCCTACGTGCCTTGCCCCCGGGCCCCCATGTCGTCCAAGCAGACCGACGCCCGGCGGCTCCGA